>JAJOOR010005307.1:0-72468 GCA_036250505.1 Solanum acaule | reverse complement strand
TTATATATATATATATATATATATATATATATATATATATATATATAGTTGATTAATGGATAAAGGCACATGCATGCACATTGATCTCTTTAAGTCATCAAGAAATTAATTCGTCTTTCTCTAGCGAGTCATGTTCTAAACGTTTTTAGCCTTTTTTTATCGACTAGACAACTATATTTTCTGTGAAATGAATCTTTCTGACATATGTCATTTTAATTTTCAAGAACCTTCTAAGGTTCCTCAAACCCTATTTCTATTACGGTGGAGGATATTTTAGTAAGCAATTAACTTCTTTTTATAAATTATGCAATATATGTTATAAGTATTCTCTCGCTTCGATTTAGAATTTAGATGACCTAGTTTGGCTAAACATGAAATTTATAAAAGAAGAGAAGTTTTGAAATTTATGATCATAGTCATGCTATGAGATTCATGCGACTATAAAAGCATTGTCATAAATGTATATAGAAAATTTTATGTTAAACTATTTTTAAATAGTCAAATGTATTATTCATTTTTAAATGGACTAATAACAAAATCAAACATGCTACTTAAAATGAAACTGTGTAATTCTATAAGAGCTATAGTAAAATTTCAATTTTCGATAAATTAATGGACAAAGACACATGCATGCACATTGATATTAGAGAGTAATGTTCTAAACATTTTTAACTTTTCATTTTGGTCGACTAGAAAATTGTATTTCTTGTGAAATGAATCTTTCTAACGTTTGTGTTTTTTTATTTTTAAGAACCTTTGTTAGAAGAAAAATAACAGAGAAATTTATTATAAAAAAAAATAGAGAAATTAAAAGCTTTGAGGCGTGAAAGATCACTATCTTTGAAGAGTTATTGTTTGTATATTTTTTTAGGAATAACAAATAATTCTCTATTAGGCTACAACAATGCATGAAACATATATGTAACTGAAATCCGTTACTTCTGGGAATTCTTCGTATTTATAGAACTTAAGAGATGACTTTTCATAATAGTCATGTTCTTTCATGAACATAGATGAATTTTCATAAAAGTCATGTTCTTTCATGAACAAATGACTTTTAATGAAAGAAACACTCGTTTTCTGAACAATCACAACCTTTAGTTGCTCTCTTTTTGAAAAGACAACTTTTGTTGCTCCTTATCTGAACATACAAAAGTTTTTGTTTCATTTAAAATTTAAATATTAAATAAACAATTTGTTCAAAATAAATTACGCAAAAATAAATCTTTAAATTTAATTAAAGATTTGGCCCAAGTCCAAGTCATTTAGATATATATTGTTAAATTTATATATAAGTAGATTTACTCTATTAAATACACTAAATTGGCTAGGCCTTAAAAAAACCTAAAAGATGGTTTTTCCCACCAATGTGAGAACTGTTCCTTTATATTACAACTATCTTAACAACCTTATGACTAGGGATGTACATATGCCGGTTTGGTTTGATTTTTCATTAAAAAAAAATCTAAACCAATTATGTCAGTTTATTAAATCTAAAAACCAAATCAAACCACATAAAGTCGGTTTTTTCGGTTTTGGCTTTAGTCTGTTCTTTCGATTTTTTTTTTGGTTTTTTACAACTATACGGTATTTGAAAAGAGATCAAATATATTTTCACTTACCTATGTGATAAGTTAAACTTAAAAAATGTTAAATGAATAGAAATTTTCGAAAAGATGGTAAAATTCACATGAGTACAAAATATTTTTTTTGAAATATCAACGTTCATTATGTTAAATTAATAAGATTAAAGGCTAGAGGCAAACTGAATACAAAACAAAATATTTACAAAGCAAATTGTCAACTTCGAATTTGAAAAACTATAACAATATAATAGTAAGTTCCGATCTTAATACAAAATAAAATATTTACAAAATTTTACAGGCCCAAGAGTGGTCGGTTTTTTTTTCAACCGCCAAACCAAACAAACCAAACCATAAATTGTTTTTTTTTCGATTTGATTTGGTTCGTCGGTTTGGTTTGACTTTACGGTTTGACTTGTACACCCCTACTTATGACATAGGGGGATCCACATGTAGGTGGGGTGCACCTGTTAACTTCGAAAAAAACATGTATATATATGTATATCTATCTTGAGAAACTAACATAAACGTAGATATATTTAATAGTGCACCCATTTGGAACATATAAGTGCCCTTGTGCCGCTGATATAATCCAGAGCAACCACCCACAAGACTAGGATTCAAATCCAGCTATAGCCCAATTTTACTGTTAATTGTTATTGATGTTTTTCGTTAACACCTAAATTAAGATAATATTAGTGCACCCAAAGTCTTCAAATTCTAGTCCCTCAATGGAGTGTATTTTTTTTTATAAACAATTAACTTCATTTAAGAAATTATGCAATAACATATTATTTTAAATATAAGAAATCAAACAGTTAATAAGAAATAATATTAAGATAACTAATTTCACTATACCTAATTTTAGTATAACTAATCTCATCATAATTAATCTTAATCAGAGAATATAATTTTAATAACATCTTTTTATTTCCCTTTCTGCTGGAACTAGAGATGACAATGGGGCGGGGTTGGATGGATTTAAAGATACGCGGGGCGGGGCAGTTTTTACTAAGGTTGTGTCGGGCGGGGAGGGATACGGGGTGGGGTGGAGTGGTTTTTTTAAAAACTACTGTGGGGCGTGGAGGGTTGCGAGTCTATGTGATTTTATGTGACCCAATTAAGCGTCTAATCAGATTCTAAATCACGTATTCACGTTCCAAAACACTTAGGGATTTAGATCGAGGTTTCAAGAGGAGAAAAAAGGCTAAGTTCAAGCGTTCTTCAATACTTGTGGTTTTCGCCAAGAACATCATTCTTACCAGGTATGTAAGTATTCTCAGTATTGGACTTATTCGTCCTCACGCCATACATCTAATTCATCAGTGAATTCGTCTATGAAATCATTATGTTAAGAGATTCTTGAGTAGTTCTTGATTTTAGTTTCATTCTTTAACAATGGAAGTTTGTTGAGGATCTTGAGTATGAGTTGTGATTTTTGAAAGTGATTGTATTAAATTTCTATGAATTTGTTTTGGATTTCAGAATCAAGAAGAGTCTAGAAAAAATCACCTAACTCTAGATAAGTTAGGACCCTAAATTGAGTAGAAAAATTCATCGGTTTTCTGGGTAGGGGCCTGGGGCAACGATCCACCATAGCGCCAAAGCCTTACTTTAGTAGTTTAGGTCCTGGGGAGACGCTCCAGCAATGCGCCAAGGCCTAACTTCTGAAGTTCAGGCCCTAGGGCGATGCACCGCCAGTGTGCCAGGGTCGCCTGTTCCTTTTTCTTTCCTTGCTTCTTTCCGAATGTGTTCCTTTAGAATCGTGACTATGTTCTCTTCTTTGTATTAGATTCTAAAGTCTCCATTAATCCTTGAGAGATCCTACATGTCGTAATCACATGTCTTAATTTACATTCCAAACTAAAGTGAGTTTAAGAAGAAAGTTCAAGAGGTCTTTTTGAGTATTCTTTTGTAACCAACAATGGTTTTGAAATGTCATGAGAAGGTAAATATGAGAATGAGAAGAGTTGTATTCATGATTGGAAATATTATAAGGTAACTAAGTATTCCCAAATGTAACACTTTAACATTTAAAAAGAGAGAAACATTGATTTCTAAATGAGTTTATGAGTTCAGAGATATTTCAGAGTATTACCTATTTTACCTATTTTAAGAGGATCTTTTGAGTAATTACCTCAAATTGAGAAATATTTATATTTTATACATTTTAGCATGAGTTTATATATTATTGGAAGTAGTATTGAGCATCGATATAGGGATGAGTTCAGGCAACTCACATTCCTCATAAACCATGTAGCCAACATAGGTAAAGGATCATACTTATTAGACAACTCCTTATTGCTTTTAAGCATAGCTTAGTGGATCCACTTAGTTGAGGTGTTCTATACCTCGACAAGGTATATGACAGTTCTGGTAGCGTGAGTGAGACGTTGTATCATCCCATAACTCATAGTGATGGTTGTCAGTTAGATAATATCCCAAATAAGGGTAAAGAATAACTTATTGTATTTTTATACATCTTGAGTTGATATCTACTGTTTTAAAGCTTTAAGTATTGCCTCTCTTATTATTGCTTTTATATTGGAGTTGAGTTCAATGAGTATGTCTTCCAACCTTATTAGTTCAGTTATCTATACTTTCAGCTTCCCTTTGCATGCTTGTACATTCAATGTACTGATGTCATTCGATGTGCATCTTATTATGATGTAGATACAACAGGCATTTCTTTGATTCTATTTGCATTCCAACTAGCTTGGTAAGCCTCCTTGCTTTCTAGAGGGCTTCACACTTATTTTCTACTTTTGTTAAGTTGTTGTGGGTTCTGTCCCAACATCTATCTTATTATTAGAGGCTTCATAGATAACTAGAAGTTGAGGAGTCTTTCATTACTTTCCTTGTTGATGTTTTGAAACCTTGAGACAATTACTTATGTTTTATTAAGTACTTCTAGACATTCCTTGAGTAAGTTATAATTGAGACATTAAATATGCAATACGAGTCCCATTTTGATTGAGTAAGTCTTCCGCTAAGTAGTCAGTCAGTCCAAAGGTTCGCTTGAGGACCATCGATGGTTCTCAAGTGCCAGCCACATTTAGGGCGTAGGCTCGGGGCGTGACAAACTTTGTATCAGAAAACAAAGTTAAAGAGTCCTATGATGTCTATGAAGTAGTGTATGTAGGGTCCTATTTATCGGTGTGAAGAAGCGCACCACATCTATAATTAGGATGTTGCGACATTTAGGAAACATTTCACTTTCTTCTTACTATTTTCGTGTGATAGAGTTCAACTCTATAAAAGTTCCCTCTAAATCGTACTTACGCGTATCTTTTCAGATCATGCCTCCATGAAAAGCTGTTCGTGGACGTCCTGCTAGGAAGTATTTAAATCCTCAAGGTCAAGAGGTTCCCAATGAACCAGAGGTGTAACCCCCTGAAGGAAATGTCACCAGTGCTGAGTTCAGAAATGCTATCAAGATGATGACTCAAGTTGTGGCAAATTAAGCTGGTCAACAAAGAGTGGGTCATCAGGATGTGGTTGATACATCCAGAATTTGTGAGTTCTTGAGGATGAATCACCAAGAGCTCACAGGGTCGAACATCACTGATGATTCAGAGAACTTTGTGGAAGAACTTTAAAAAATGTTTGAGGTTATGCGTGTTGCCAATGCAAAGCGTGTGGAGTTAGCTTCATATCAGCTCAAAGTGTTGCTAGCATATGGTACGATCAATGGAAGAAGAGCAGGGCAACAGGGGCATGACCTTTGAGTTGGGCTATGTTTGAAGAGGCTTTCTTGGCACGTTTCTTTCCCCGTGAGCTAAGGGAAGCAAATGTAAGAGGATTTCTGAATCTGAAATAGGAATCTATGAGTGTTCAAGAGTACAACCTCAAGTTCATTCAACTATCCCGTTATGCTCCGGAGATGGTGGCCGATATGAGGAGCATAATGAGTTTGTGTCTGGGTTATCTCGCTTGTTAAATAAGGAAGGTAAATGGGGCTATGTTGATAGGAGACATGGACATAGCCAGGGTCATGATCCGTGTGCAACAAGTTGAGGAAGATAAGCTGAAAGACAAGGAAAAGTTATGCAGTAAGAGGGCTAAGACAACAAATCATGAGTCCATCAAAGAACAGAGGTGATTCTAGGAACCATAACTACCACAATTTCAGAGCTCCACCTACTCAGTCTCAGGGTAGTGTGGCACAAAGTACTACTTGGACACCCACACGTGCTAAGTATGGTAGAAACCACCCAGGATCGTGTCGTGATGTCTCCAATGACTGCTTCAAGTGTGGTCAGACAGGTCAATTTATGAGAGAGTTTCCTAAGAACAAGAAGGGTAATAAGGGCACTACAGAGAAGAAAACTGTCTGTATGCTATAACCAGTCGCCAAGAGTAGGAGAACTCACCAGATGTTGTTACTAGTATGCTTAAAGTCTTTAATTTTTATGTTTATGCATTAGTTGATCCAGGTGTGAGTTTGTCATTTATTACTCCTTATGTAGCCATGATGTTCAATATTTTCCCCGAGCAGCTTCTTGAGTCCTTAAGTGTTTCCACACTTGTTGGTGAGTCTATTATAACAGAAAGAGTTTATCGTGATTGTATCATCTCTTCCAAACACAAGGACACAATGGCTGACTTAGTTGAGCTAAACACGGTGGACTTTGATGTTATTTTAGGTATGGACTGATTCATGCTTGTTATGCCTCAGTTGATTGTAGAACTCGAGTAGTCAAGTTTTAGTTTCCTAATGAGTATGCCTTAGAGTGGAGAAGTAGTACAACAGTGCCTAATGGTCGTTTCATTTCATACCTTAACCCTAGAAAGTTAGTCTCTAAAGGGTGCATCTATCACTTAGTCAGAGTTAATGACTCTAGTGTTGAGACACCACATATCCAGTCAGTTCCAGTTGTGAGTGAGTTTCCACAAGTCTTTGCAGATGATCTTCCCGGAGTCCCTACTGAGAGAGAAATAGATTTCAGAATAGACATTTTTCCTGATACTCAACCTATTTCTATTCCTCTATATAGAATGGCTCTAGCTGAGTTAAAAAAGAAGTTGAGAGATCTTCTTCATAATGGTTTCATACGACCTAGTGTCTCACCTTGGGGAGCTTCGGTCTTATTCGTGAGGAAGAAAGATGGTTCCCTTAGAATGTGTATCTATTACCGCCAGTTGAACAAGGTCACCATAAAGAACAAATATCCCCTTTCGAGAATTGATGATCTTTTCGACCAACTTCAGGGTGCCACTTGCTTTTTTAAGATAGACCTTAGATCTGTCTAACATCAGTTGAAAGTGAGAGAAACTGACATCCTGAAGACAACATTCAAGATCCGTTATGGTCATTATGAGTTCCTTGTGATGCCTTTCGATTTGACCAATGCTCCTGCAGCATTCATGGATCTTATGAACAGAGTCTTTAAGTTGTATCTTGATATATTCATTATTGTATTTATTGATGACATATTTATTTATTCGAGGAATGAGGAGGATCATGCTAGTCATCTCAGAATAGTCCTCCAAACTCTCAAGGATCGAGAATTATATGCCAAATTTTATAAGTGTGAGTTTTGGCTTGAATCCATGGCATTCTTAGGCCACATTGTATTTGGAGAGGGGATTCGAGTTGGCACTCAAAAGATTGAAGCAGTACGTAACTGGCCCAGACCCACATCTCTAACTGGTATAAGGAGTTTCTTGGGACTGGCTGGTTATTATAGAAGGTTCATCGATAGATCTTCATCCATTTCATCCCCATTCACTAAGTTGACTCATAAAATGGCTAAGTTTTAATGGTCTGAAGCTTGTGAGAATAGCTTCCAGGAATTGAAAACTCGATTGACTACTGCTCCGGTGTTGACCCTACCAGAGGGTACGAAAGGCCTTTTTGTTTATTGTGATGTGTCCAAAGTTGGACTTGGTTGCGTATTAATGCAAAATGGTAAGGTTATAACCTATGCCTCAAGACAACTTAAGATTCATGACAAGAATTACCTGACTCATGATCTCAAGTTGGCAGCGGTAGTGTTTGCTCTCAAAATATGGCATCGCTATCTATATGGTGCTCATGTGGATGTGTTCACCGACCACAAGAGCCTCCAATGTGTCTTCAGTTAGAAGGAGCTTAACCTCAAACAAATGAGGTAGTTAGAGTTGCTCAAGGATTACGAGATGAGTATCCTATATCACCTAGGTAAGGCTAATGTTGTTGATGATGCTTTGAGTAGGTTATCCATGGGAAGTACTGCTCATGTTGAGGAAGGAAAAAGAGAGTTAGCTAAGGAGGTTCATAGACTTGCCCATTTGGGAGTCCGTCTATTGGATTCCAGTGAATGTGGGATTGCGGCGATGAATGAGGCTGAATCATGACCAGTGTTTGAAGTGAAGGATAAACAAGATAAAAACCCTCTTTTACTTGAACTAAAGGAAAATGTTCATAAGAAAGAAGTAATAGCTTTCGAACAAGGGGGAGATGGTGTGTTGAGATATCAAGGTAGATTGTGTGTACTAAAGGTGGATGAGCTCCAAGAGAGGATCATGGTAGAAGCTCATAGTTCCAGATATTCAATCTATCCTGGTTCCACAAAGATGTACCATGACTTGAGAGAAGTCTATTGGTGGAGTAGTATGAAGAGGTGCATTGCAAAGTTCATTGCTAAGTGCCCACATTTCCAATTAGTCATACTAGAGGCCAAGTGGTGTGGCTCAGAACATAGCTCTTTTGGAGTAGAAGTGGGAGATGAGTAATATGAACTTCATTACTGGCTTGCCGTGATCTAGCAGGCGGCATGATTCGATTTGGGTGATTGTAGATCGGATGACAAAATCAGCCCATTTCTTGTCAGTAATGACTACAAATTCAGTAGAAGATTATGCGAGATTATACATTCAAGAGATAGTCCAAATTCATGGAGTTCCTGTGGCGATCATTTCAGATAGGGGTGCTCAATTTACCGCTCATTTTGGAAGTCTTTCTAGAAAGGCTTGGGTTTGAAGGTAAATCTGAGTAGTACTTTTTATCCTCAGACGGATGGACAAGCAGAGTGCACAATTCAGACCTAAGAGGATATGTTGAGGGCATGTGTCATAGATTTCAAAGGTAATTAGGATCACCATTTGCCTCTCATAGTGTTTGCTTACAATAACAGTTATCACTCCAGTATTCAAATGGCTCATTACGAAGCTCATTATGGGAGAGGATGTAAATCACTTATTTGTTAGTTTAAGGTTGGTGAAGTTGAATAGATAGGGCCAGACTTGGTCTATCAAGCCATGGAGAAAGTGAAGACTATTCAGGAAAGGCTGAAAATAATGCAAAGTTGTCAGAAATCCTATAAAGATGTTAGGAGAAGAGACTTGGAATTTGAGGTTGATGAGTGGGTCTATTTGAAGGTTGAACCTATGAAGGGTGTTATGAGATTTGGTAAGAAGGTAAAACTCAGTCCCCGATACATTAGTCCTTACAGGATATCCAAGTGAGTTGGCAACGTAGCTTATGAGTTAGAGCTACTGTCAGAGTTAGCAACAGTCCATGCGGTATTTCACATTTCTATGATAAAGAAGTGTATGAGCGATCCTTCACTTAACATACCTACCGATAATATTGGTATCAAGGACAACCTATCTTATGAGGAGATACCCGTTCAGATTCTTGATCTTCAGGTTCACATTGAGAACAAAAGAGGTTGCATTAGTCAAGGTCTTATGGAGGAATCAGTTTGTTGAGGAAGCTACTTGGGAAGCAGAACATGATATGAAGAAGAGATACCTTCATCTCTTTCCTTTCGAATTAGTTCCAAACCAAGGTACTAACTCTTTGTAAAGTATTCTTTAAGTTGATATGTTGAGTTTATGTTAATTTCATGTTGTGTGATTGAGTTGGGGTTGTTAGATGTTTCCAACCCCTATTCTACTTAAGTGTGACCACATTCGAGGACAAACATTCCAAGTGGAAGATATTGTAACACATCGGACTTCAAAAGAGCTGAATAGAGGTTCGTACAAGTTACCCATCCATTTTTGGTTTTGGGTAAACTTACAATGACTATATCTTTTAGAACATAAAGTATTAGGTGGCCCATGAGCTATCAAACCAAAGGTCTTTGCGTCCTCTTTCCAACGACGTCAAGTTTTCTCAATTTTGAGCTCAAAGTAAAAAGTTATGCCCCTTTGAGTGATGCCTCTCTATTTAAGGCATTTTAAAAAAGGGTATTTGGCTTTTCCCACTAGGCTTAGCATGTTTTTCCTGACCCAATTAAGGGTCTAATCAGATTCTAAATAACCTATTCACATTCCAAAAGACTTAGGGACTTAGAGCGAGGTTTCAAGAAGAGAAAAAGGGCTAAGTTCAACCGCTCTTCAAGACTTGTGGTTTTCGCCAAGAATATCATTCTTACCAGGTATGTAAGGCTCTCACAGTGTTGGACTTTTTCGTCCTCAAACCATACATCTAAATCATCAATGAATTCGTCCATGAAATCGTTATGTGAAGAGATTCTTGAGTAGTTCTTTATTTTAGTTTCATTCTTTAACAATGGAAGTTTTGATCTTCTTGGGTTGAGGATCTTGAGTATGAGTTGTGATTTTTTAAAGGGATTGTATGTAATTTCTATGAGTTCGTGTTGGGTTTGAGAATGAAGAAAAATTTAGAAGAAATCACCCAATTCTAGACGAGTTAGGTTCCTAAATTGAGCAGAAAAATTTATCGGAATTTTTGGGTAGGGGCCTGGGTCAGCGTGCCACTATAACGCCAAGGCCTGACTTCAATAATTCAGGCCCTAGGGTGACGCACCAAGGCCTTACTTCAGAAGTTCAGTCCCTGGGGCGTGCGCCACCAGTGCGTCATGGTCTCCTAGTCCTTTTTATTTATGCTTCTTTCCAAACGTGTTCCTTTTGAATCGTGACTGCGTTCTCTTCTTTGTATTAGCTTCTAAAGTTTCCATTAATCCTTGAGTGATCCTACATGTCCAAATCACATGTCTTAATTTACATTCCAAACTAAAGTGAGTTTAAGAGGAAAGTTCAAGAGGTCTTTTTGAGTCATTTTGAGAATTCTTTTGTAATCAACAATGATTTTGAACTAATTCTTAAGAAGGTAAATATGAGAATGATAAGAGTTGTATCATGATTAAAAAAAAGTATAAGGGAACTAAGTATTCCCAAATGTAACACTTTTACATTTAAAAAAGAGAAACATTGATTTCTAAATGAGTTTATGAGTTTAGAGATTTCAGAGTATTACCTCTTTTAAGATGATCTTTTGAGTAATTACCTCAAATTGAGAAAGAATTATGTTTTAGACATTTGAGCATGAGTCTATATATTATTGGGAGTAGTATTGATCACCGATATGGGGATGAGTTCAGACAACTCACATTCCTCATAAACCATGTAGCCAACATGGGTAAATATCATATTTTTTAGACGTCTCCTTAGTGCTTTTAACCATAGTTTAGTGGATCAACTTAGTTGAGGTGTTCTATACCCAGTAAGGTATATGACAGTTTTGGCAGCGTGGACAAGACATTGTATCATCACATAACTCATAGTGATGGTTGTTATTTAGAGAATCTCCCAAATAAGAGTAAAAAATAACTTACTGTAGTTTTATACATCTTGAGTTGATATATACTATTTTTAAAGCTTTAACTATTGCCTCACTTATTATTGCTTTTATATTGGAGTTGAGTTGAGGTGAGTATGTCTTCCAGCCTAGTCAGTTCAGTTATCTATGTTTTCAATTTCCCCTTGCATGCTCGTACATTCAGTGTATTGATGTCATTCGATGTGCGTCTTATTATGATGCAGATACATGTGTTCAAGGTCATTAATAGGCGCTTTGTTGATACCATTTGTATTCCAGCTTGCTTTGGTGAACCTCCTTTCTTTCTGGAGGGCTTCACACTTATTTCCTACTTGTGTTAAGTTGTCGTGGGTTCTATTCCGACATCTATCTTAGTATTAGAGGTTTCATAGATAGCTAGAAGTTGAGGAGTCTTTCATTAATTTCCTTGTTGATGTTTTGAAACCTTGAGACAATTACTTATGTTTTATTAAGTATTTCCAGATATTCCTTGAGTAAGTTATAATTGAGACGTTTTGAGTTTAATTATGCACTTGGAGTCTCATTTTGCTTGAGTAAGTCTTCCTCTAAGTAGTCGGCCAGACCAAGGGTTCGCTTGAGGACCAACAATGGTTCTCGAGTGCCGGCCACATCCAGGGTGTAGGCTTGGGGCATGACAAGCCCAACTTAATAGTTCATAATTTAAATAGCACATAGATCAACAACAACACTCCAATGATAACCGATCAACAATAGACTGGATCAAGTTCAATAATCACAAGTTCCATAGAAAAGCACTCACAAGTTCACCATGATAAAGATATGTAATACAATGAAATGCGATGCCATGTATGGATGCATGTCTGACCTAGTGATACACACCCGCTGTCTCTCAATACGGGACCCATGGGGGACTTATCAGTACATGCATCCATCGCGGTATGTGACACAACCCTCGATAATAGAATCCATTGGACATATGACACATCCCTCAAAATGATACATAATCTTTAATTCCTCATTCTTCCTCAATTTACATAACACTTTTCACAATCATGTCTCAAAACCAATGCAAATGACATGCTCACCCAATTAATGAGGAGACAACTATTTACATATCAATGCACAATTCAAAACAACACAATCGTGATACAACATCAATTATGAATCAATAATTCTCTCCAATCATTCTTAACACATCACACATCAATATATAATCAAGTTGTCTTTTATTACCCTTTTTTTCTCATTAGAATTATTCAATATGAGCAAGTCAACCAATCATCAAGTCTCATTACTCCCTAACACATACCACAAGGAAATACATGATTCTACACACTTAACAAGGGTCGAGAAATCCACTTGCCTCAAATAATTGAACAATGACTCTAGACTTGAGCCTTCCCCTTTCGTTGGGCTTCTAAATCAATGCAATCTATTCAAATAGATAATCACAATAAGATTTCGAAACTAACAATGCTCATATTATATATGTCTAGCCTAGACCCAAAAGCTCACACAAATCTATAATCAAGTCCTAATCTTGATGCCAAGTAACATGTCAACTCTATATTTTCAAATTCAAGCGTAGGGTTAAGTCTTAATTCCTCCAAATAACATAAATATAATGATATTCATATAATAAAATGCACCTAATATTTAATTACATATACCCATATATCAAAACATGAATCATAATATGGTAACTATTACAAAATCCAAAAATCAAAGCCAAGTCACGAACAATGCCTAACCCACCGAACCCCATAATTATTCCATAAAACTCCCTGTACGCATAGCATAAACCAAATGGTGAACTTATCCCATAAACTATCGCCTTCCCTCATGATTGGCTCATCATTAGTCATTATTGTCAAATCATTAGCTCCAAAGTCATATTTAAACGACCTCACTTTTAAAGGGTCTATTCAATTATAAGTTTTTAATATAATAATATAAATCCTCCAAGTAAGCACTAAACATCCTAAATAAGACTCTAATCTACAATCTATTAAATAATTAAGTATTTGAAACTTTACCTCGATGTGCAGGCGTTCTGGGTTGGTTACGCAGGTGAAATTTTTTCTTAACCTTTTTTCTTTTTTTCCTTCCCAAATTGTGATTTAAATAAAATGTTAAATTCAACTAACTTAAATTAATTTATATGGTCCAAATGGTAAAGGGTATTAAATAAAGGGAAAATTGTGCAGTATATCAAACTATCAATTCAAAATAAATGATATAGCTATAGTTTCATTTAATTCCAATTCACAGCAAATACATAGCCATTCCCCTCTCTCCCCTGAATCTCGCGCGCCTCTCTCAGTTCTCTCCCCCGCCTCTCTCACTTTATACAAACACAAATGTATAAATTGTGTTTGTGTTTGTATAAAGCGGGAGAGATTGTATATGCAAATACAAATACATCTCTCCCTCCTATACACTTGTAGTTATACTAATACAAATCTTTTTCTGCCCAGTTCTCTTTTTTCTTTCTCCCTCTCTCGCTTTATACAAACACAAATTATACAAATACAATGTATAATTTGTGTTTGTATAAAGTGAGAGAGATTTAATATACAAATACTAATGTTTTAACTCGATTCAATTGTATACAAATTAAAATTTTATGTAGATATACAAACACAATCATTGATACATATACATAATAGTTACATATATACAGTTATCTAGCCGATATACATATATAATTCACCTCTCTCCACTCTATTCTCTCTCTCGCTCGCCTCTCTCCTCTATCTCCCGATCTCACTTGCCACTCTAGCCTAACACAAAGAACATTACAAATACAAACACAATTTTCATAGACACATACACCTGATTTATACAAATCAGATGCTATGAAGCGCAAATAGCAAAACTGTAGCTATAGAGCACAAATATGATTTTTATGTTTGTTATTTCTAAATTACTATTAAATAAATGGAAAAGCTACATAAATGGGCTATACAATCCAAAATAATTACAAGTTCATAACCAAAACCAAAGTAATTCCTGAAATACCCATTCTCTCATAAATAATTATTGCCCATTCCCCCATTCATTAAGGCTGATAATTTTCGCTTAACTGATATTAAATTAGTATCATATACTGTATTGGTATCATTAAGCTTGATAATTTTGCTTAACTGATACTTACTAATCATTTTTTAATGTTTAGATGACTTATATTTAATAAAGGTGATTATGTTAAATTACCCATATCATTTAGTGTTTCTTAGTCCTTGTGTCAAGTTAATAGTGGATAACTATTGTTGGATAGAAGGAGTAGCTATTTTTACATTTTTCTCAAATCAAAGTCATTACTAAATAAAATAAATGAATGGAAGAGCAAAAATAAAAGTTATGTGCAAACTAGGACTAATTAGTATGGATGACAATGAGATAAAGGCGGGACGGACAAGGACAAGGCTTAAATAGGGCAGAATAAGGCAAGTGATAAACAGGACAGAACAAAACAACGGTTGAACCAGACGGTTCAAAATAACAAATGGGTCAAGATAGGTAATAAGAAAGCCAATGCTTTAGAACTGTTTCCTCATTTTATTTTTTTTTGTATTTTGGCTTCGTTTTTTTTTTGCAATTCTACATGTAAAGTTAGTTAAAATTTTATATTTACAATCTCGTGGATTTCCTCGTCAAAGTCTTGGGATCTTCATCAACTTTGGAACTAAAGAACTCCGGGGGATTCATCCTAGTAAAGTCTCTCACTCTAGTTGCCTCCGTACCCATATTTGGGTTCACGGAAGAAACGCCCTTTGTATTATCTTGGACCGTCATAACTTGATCCGACTCTTGGAAAGCGGCTTGTAATTTTGGCATGAGACACTTTCTCATCCAAAGGATCGATCGGCACTTGAAGAACCTCAGACTCCACATTGTTACCCGCATTCCTTCTCACGTTAGATCTTCAAGGAGCCGTATCCTGAAAAGCATCGGACAAGAGTTAGGAGAAAGACATTTATAGAGATGAACTCTATGGCACGACTTTAGAGTAGTGAAAGAAGTGAAATTTCCTAAACACCTTGTATCCTCCTATTCATAAATGTAGCGTGCTTTACACTCATGAATAAGAATCTACTCGACACGTCTTGTCAGACATCCTAAGACCTTTTCTAAAACCTAATGCTCTGAATACCAAGTTTGTCACGTCCCTAAGTACACCCTAGAGGTGACATGGTGAATAGGTCCCCGAGAGGCCCTAAACAAGACACTTCACATAAGCATGACATAATGAAATACAATTTAAGAGATATAATCGATATAAATCTCAAATCATAAGATGAAATAAACGATACCAGCTGAGTACATACGAGAATACGTGGAACACTACTAAATTTGACATAACCTTTCTAACATCATAGAATTGATTCAGACATAACCCATACACCACGTAAAAGTCTGAAACTAAAAAGACCATAAAAACTATAAAAGTATCCATGGTTTTACCCTCAAATCATGAGGCCTCCCCTATCCATGTGATCCAAGATGATATATTAAGTTTATATTGTGTATCTATATTTGTGAGAGATGTGATTTTCTATTATATATTGTAGGATATGTTATGGGAATATACTATTCTCAGAATACTTTTTAGGAGAGATTTTAGGAGTAGAGACTAAACTCATGTGTATATATATTCTTCTTTCCGGTAATGAGAAGGAAGATCGGATTCTTCAAATACTTATCTCCGTTTCTATATGGAATTAGAGCCACGGTAGGGAATGAAGCTTCACAAAAGAATGAACCCACCAAAAATAAAATCTCAACTTACGATCTGACTTCAAATGAGAACCTAAGAAACTTGATCATGCAACTACAACTGTGAGGATAAAATCATGAAGAATGGGCTCATGCAATACGTACCTCATTGCGCACTCAAAGAAAATGGGAATTTGTTGATGAAACCATTTCACAACTGGGAGAAGGGTCTTCTGATTTGGAGGATTGGTGGACAATACAGTCCATTCTAGTGTCATGGATTCAAAATACTATTGAACCAACTTTGCATTTAACCATATCACATATGGAGAATGCGAAAGATCTCTAGACAAAATTAAGGAACTATTTTCAATTGCCAATGGGCCTCAAATTAAACAGTTTAACTCCAATTTGGCATAATGTAAGCAACATGATATGACAATTATATCATGCTATGAAAGGATGAAGGCAATATGGGATGAACTAGAGAATTACGAACAAATTCCTATGTGTACATGTGATGGATGCAAATGTAACATAGGAGAACTTTTAGGAAAGCGATGAGAGGAAAAAAAAAGTTCATCAATTCCTTATGGGATTGGATGACACACTCTATGGAACTGTGAGGAGCAATATGCTTGTTGCAGATCCGTTGCTAACTCTAAACAGAGTCTACTCTATTTTAATCCAGTGGAAAAAGGTGAATACCATTACTCGTGCAAAGGAAGAAATAGATGAGGTCATCGGACTAGAGGGTCAGTCAAATAGCAAGACAAGGGGATGTTGAGAGGTGAAGGACAAATCAATGAATTGTACTAAGTGTAAACATTCTTGACATGTAATAGATTTTTTCTTTCAGCTTATCGGCTACCCAGATCAGTGGGGTGATCGTCCTCGAGGTGAAGGATGGACTAGTGGCAAGGGTAAGGGGCTTCCACTATAACAAAGAACTTGATCAGGCGTTGAACGTGATTGAGGTGGAGCAATACGTTCTAAGGCTGCTCAAACTAATACAGGAAGTGCTAGAAGATTAGGAACATCTGGCACAATAACTGACATGGCTAGTGTTGGCTTGGGCAATGAACAATGGATGATGGTGAACAACCACAAAATAGGTACAGTGAGAGGATGAAAGGTAAACATGACAAAATTTTATGGATAATTGACACAGGGGCATTAAACCACATGATTGTAAACTTGAAGTGCATGACGGACTTGCGTGAAGTGCCTGGATGTCCCGTGAGACTTCTGTATGAACAACATACAGTTGCTACAAAAGAGGGATCTGTAAAATGTAGTGAGAACTTGAAGCTTGAAAATGTTCTCTTTGTTCCTAGTTTAAAATGCAATTTAATTTATGTATCATAATTGATAGATCAAGTTAATTGTATTGATCAATTCACCAAAAACATGTGTGTTATGTAGGGCCAAACTTTGAGGATGCTAATTGGTGTGAGTGAACAAAGGGATGGACTCTACTATTTTTGAGTGGCACTGCAAGCAGTGGTAATAAAGAATGGGACAGACACACTTAACTTTGTCACATCCTTCTTTAAGGGTTACCAAGTTAGTGTCCAATGTTGTTCCCACTAATGATAGTGAGATGATGAATAAAGCTTGTGATGTTTGTCAATATGCTAACAAGACTAGAGATGAATTTTCTTTAAGTGAAAATAAAGCTTGTGACAAGTTTGAACTCATTCATTGTGATTTATGGGGTCCACACAGAACAATATCTCTGTGTGGTGCTTCATATTTTTTGACAATTGTAGATGAACATTCTCGTGTAGTATGGATATTTATTATAATTAATAAGAAAGAGGTGTCATGCATGATGTTGAATTTTCTTGCCATGGTAGAAAGACGGTATAATAAACAAGTTAAAATTGTTCGAAGTAATAATGAGACATAATTTACTTGTATGAAAAAATATTTTCTTAAGCAGGGAATTATTTTTCAAATTTCTTGTATCAGAATCCCACAACAAAATGGTAGGGTGGAGAGGAAACACATGCATATCTTGAATTTTGCACGATCACTATGTTTCAGGGACATATTCCAATTAAATTTTGGGGAAAATGTGTGTTGGCTGCAGATTAATTGATTAACAGAACTTCTTCTTCAATTTTAAATGGAAAAAATCCATATGAGATTTTATATGGAGAACCTCCTCCTTATGAGCACTTGAGAGTATTTGGTTCGTTGTTATACCAATAGTAATAAAATTCAAAATATATCAAGGAAATGAAAATATCACTTTAGAAATAGGAGCTGTAAGTACATTTTTTTTGGGTACCCATACTGTAAAAAGGGTTTGAAACGGTATGATCTTGAAATAGACGAATACTTTACTTCAAGAGATGTCGTATTCTTTTAGAATGAATTCACATTTTTTTCAACAAGTTCCCAGTTCTTATGAGAATATTAAAAAAATTATTGTTGATGATGAATTTGTTAATGATGATTTTGAGGGGCGTGCTTCATTTCATACCGTGATTTTCGCAGTCTAGAGACCATACTAAAATGTTTTACTTTGAAGCTTGGAGGCATTTTCATGTACAATTCTTCTTAGGGGTGTTACAAGAGTATGATTGCATGAAACCATACGCCTTCAAGAAAGTTGATAACTTCGAAAATCATGGTCTCAATGTTTATGCAGTATGACTTCCCGAGTCATCAATGATCATATTAAAATATGCTTTTGATATGTTTTTGAGAAAGAATTTTCAAGTATGAATTGAGTAAGAGTATAAGGGGACTATGTATTCCCAGAGGTATCAATTTTTGCATTGATAAAAGAGAAACCGAGATTTCTAAATGAGTTATGAGTTCAAAAGATATTTCAAGAGAAGATACCTCTTTTAAGAGGATAGTTTGAGCAATTATCTCAAATTAGAGGAAGCGTTATGTTTTTAAACATATGAGCATGAGTATATGTTATTGGACTTGTATTGAGCACCGATATGAGGGAGAGTTCAGAAAACTTACTGCCTCCATAAACCATGTATGCCAACATGGGTAAATGATCATTCTTTTTAGATGATTCCTTATTACTTTTAAGCATAGCTTAGTGGATCCACTTAATTGAGGAGTCCTATATCCCGGTAAGCTATATGACAGTTCTGGCAACACGAGCGAGACGCTGTATCATCACGTAGCTCATATTGATGGTTTTCAGTTAGAGAATCTCCCAATAGAGTTAAAGTGTATTTTTATATATCACTTATTATGTTGAGTTCAGAGATGAGTAAGTATTTTGTAAAGTTTTAATGATTTCACTTCTTTATTTATTTACATCCAGTTGAGTATATATCTATATCCATTTCAGTCCTTTCTTTTAGTTATTTGTTATTCAGCTATATTACATACTTATACATTCAATGTCACTAGTAACTCCTAGCACAAAATAGAGTTGAAAGTTTCCTTATCGATTAAGTTTAGATGTAAGATTCTACTTGGGTCAACTTCAAACAACTATATCTCTTAGAATATAAAGAGTTATGTGGCCCATAACCTATCAAATTAAAGATATTTGAGTGTTCTTTCCAACGCCATAAATTTCCCAACAATTCAAGGTTTGAGTTAAAAGTTTTGACCATTTTCGTGACCTGATACAGTGCTGTTATGAATTACACGATGGAAAAACATTAAAAAGGGTCGTTTTTGTCTTTTTACCTGTAAGAAAACCCTAAACTAATTTCTTTACTAATTAAAGACTCAAAATAATCAGATATTTATCTCTTAATCCACCATTCTCTTCTCTCTCAAACCCTAAGGCAAAACCCTAAGAAAAAAAAAATCAAAGTAGATGACTCAAGATTCTTCTTCAAGATAAGTCTTTCTCAAAGAATTCCATCCTTTCCAACTCAAATTCCTCCATACAATTATGAATCACAAATGAAAATCATTAATCTTGGCCATAGAGATTTCAAGAAATCTCAAGAAAGGTTTTCTTGATTTTTCTCCTTTAAGTTAGGGTTTCAAGTCTTCTAAACAAGTTCTTCTTCGAAATTCTTCAAGATTCTTCAAGAACTTTGTTCTTCCAGGTATGTAAGACTATCATGGAGTTGGAATAGTTTATCTTCACGCCCTACATCTACTTTCAAATATGTAAAAGAGAAATCTAGGATTCTACCCTTAAATTTGAGTATTCTTGAGATGAGTTGATTTTGAGTTCTCAAGTTTCGGATTCTTTTTTAAATTCTATTCCTAATTATTGACTTGTTATATGTTATGCATTAAGATTCTTGAGTTTATTCGTTCATGTCTATATTTCAGCATGAACCCTATGAATTGAGTATTTTTGAGAGGAGAAGTATCGTTGAGTTATGAGTTTCGAGTTCTTAAGTCCTTGAGTTCTGAGTACTGAATTTCCTTATTGCTATTAAGATCCCAGAGTTGAGTCGTTAATGTCCATAATTCCAGATGAACCCTATGATTTGAGTTATAAATTTTGAAAATATTTTTAAAGCTAACACTTGAGTTCTTAAATGAGTTTTGAGAAAGTAAAGATGAGTTTTGAGAAAAGAATTTCTAAAACATCATTAGTATGACAATTGAGTATGTCATAAATGTACGAGCAGTATGGTATCTAGATATACCATCAATGTTTATGCAATATGAGTTCCTGATTCATCAATGATCATATTAAAATATGATTTTGAAATGTTTTTGAGAAAGAGTTTTTAAGTATGAATTGAGCAAGAGTATAAGGGGATTGTGCATTCCTAGAGGTATCAATTTTTTCATTGAGAAAAGAGAAACTGAGATTCTAAATAAGTTATGAGTTCAAAAGATATTTCAAGAGCAGTTACCTCTTTTAAGAGGGTAGTTTGAGCAATTATCTCAAACCAGAGGAAGAGTTATGTTTTTAAACATATGAGCATGAGTATATATTTTTGGGAGTAGTATAGAGCACCAATATGGGGGAGAGTTCAGAAAACTCACAGCCCCCATAAACCATGTATGCCAACTTAGTAAAGGATCATACTTTTTAGATGATTCCTTATTTCTTTTGAGCATAGTTTAGTGGATCCACTTAGTTGATGAGTCCTATATCTCGACAAGGTATAGGACAGTTGTAGCGTGAGCGAGATGCCGTATCATCATGTAGCTCAAAGTGATGGTTGTCGGTTAGAGAATCTCCCAATAGAGTTAAAGTGTATTTTAATATATCACTTATTATGTTGAGTTCAAAGATGAGTAAGCATTTTGTAAAGTTTTAATGATTTCACATCTTTATTTCTTTACATCCATTTGAGTATATATCTATATTTATTTCAGTCATTTCTTTCAGTTATTTGTTATTCAGCTATATTACATACTTGTACATTCAATTTCACTAAAAACTCCTATCACAAACTAGTGTTGAAAGTTTCCTTATCGATTAAGTTTAGATGTAAAATTCTACTTGGGTCAACTTCAAACGACCATATCTATTAGAATATAAAGAGTTACGTGGCCCATAACCTATCAAATTAAAGATATTTGAGTTTGATTTTCAACACCACCAATTTTGCAACAATTAAAGGTTTGAGTAAAAAGTTATGACCATTTTAGTGACCTGATACAGTGCTTTTATGAATTAGCCGACGGGAAATTATTAAAAAGGGTCGTTTTTGTCTTTTTACCTCTAAGAAAACCCTAAACTAATTTCTTTACTATTGAAAGACACAAAACAATCATATTTCCATGTCTTAATCCATCATTCTCTTCTCTCTCAAACCCTAAGGCAAAACCCTAAGAAAAATAAATCAAAGTAGAAGACTTCATTCAAGATTCTTTCAATCTTTTTCAAGATTCTTCTTCAAGGTAAGTCTTTCTCCGAGATTTCCATTCTTTCCACTCAAATTCCTCCATACAATTATGAATCACTAATGAAAATCATAAATCTTGGCCATAGAGATTTCAAGAAACTAAGTCAAGAAATCTCAAGAAAGGTTTTCTTGTTTTTTCTCCTTTAAGCTAGGGTTTTAAGGCTTCTAATCAAGTTCTTCTTCAAGAACCTTGTTCTTCCAGGTATGTAAGACTATCTTAGTGTTGGCCTATTTCATATTCACGCCCTACATCTACTTTCAAATCAGTAAAAGAGAAATCTAGGATTCTACCCCTAGATTTGAGTATTCTTGAGATGAGTTAATTTTGAGTTCTAGAGTTCCGGATTCTTTTCGAAATTCTATTCCTTATTATTAAATTGTTATATGTTATGCATTAAGATTCTTTTGTTGATTCGTTTATGTCTATATTTCATCAAGAACCCTATGAATTGAGTATATTTGAGAGGAGAAATATCGTTGAATTATTAGTTTTGAGTTCTTTAGTCTTGAGTTCTAAGTACTGAGTTTCCTTATTGTTATTAAGATCTCTGAGTTGAGTCGTTCATATCCATAATTCCATATGAACCCTATGATTTGAGTTATAAATTTTGTAAAGCTTTTTAAAGCCAACACTTGAGATCTCAAGCTTGAGTTTTGAGAATGTAAAGATTAGTTTTGAGAAAAGAGTTTCTAAAATATGGTTAGTATGACAGTTATTTTTTATTCAGCTATATTACATACTTGTACATTCAATGTCACTAGAAACTCCTAGCACAAACTAGAGTTTAAATTTTACTTATCGATTAAGTTTTGATGCAAGATTCTACTTGGGTCAACTTCAAACGACTATATCTCCTAGAACATAAAGAGTTACGTGGCCCATAACCTATCAAATTAATGATATTTGAGTCTTCTTTCCAATGCCACTAATTTTGCAACAATCTAAGGTTTGAGTAAAAAATTATGACCATTTGAGTAACCTGATACAATTTTATTACTTATTTGCCGATGGAAAAACATTAAAAAGGGTCATTTTTGTCTTTTTACCTCTAAGAAAACCCTAAACGAATTTCTTTACTAATTAAAGACCCAAAACAATCAGATTTTCATATTTTAATCCATCATTCTCTAATCTCTCAATTCCTAAGGGAAAATCAAAGTAGAACACTCAATTCAAGATTCTTTCAATCTTTTTCAAGATTCTTCTTCAAGGTATGTCTTTCTCCAAATATTCCATTCCTCCCAACTTAGATTCCTCCATACAATTATGAATCACTAATGAAAATCATAAATCTTGGCCATAGAAATTTCAAGAAACTAATTCAAGAAATCTCAAGAAAGGTTTTCTTGATTTTTCTCCTTCAAATTAGGGTTTCAAGGCTTATAATCAAGTTCTTCTTCAAGATTCTTCAAGAACCTTGTTCTTCCAGGAATGTATGGCAATCATAGTGTTGGATTAGTTTGTATTCACACCAAACATCTACTTTCAAATATGTAAAAGAGAAATCTAGGATTCTACCCCTAGATTTCAGTATTCTTGAGATGAGTTGATTTTGAATTTTCAAGTTTCAGATTCTTTTTGAAATTCTATTCCTAATTATTGAATTGTTATATGTTATGCATTTAGATTCTTTAGTTGATTCGTTCATGTCTATATTTTAGCATGAACCCAATGAATTAAGTATTTTTTAGAGGAGAAATATTGTTGAGTTATGAGTTTCGAGTTCTTGAGTCCTTGAGTTCTGAGTACTAAGTTTATTTATTGCTATTAAGATCTCTGAGTTGAGTCATTCATGTCCATAATTCCATATGAACCCTATGATTTGAGTTATAAATTTTGAAAAGCATTTTAAAGCCAACACTTGACTTCTTAAACTGAGTTTTGAGAAAGTAAAGATGAGATTTGAGAAAAGAGTTTCTAAAACATGATTAGTATGACAATCGAGTATGCCATCAATGTAGGAGAAGTTTGGCATCTAGATATACCATCAATTTTTATGCAGTATTACTTCCCGAGTCATCAATGATCATATTAAAATATGATTTTGATATGTTTTTGAGAAAGAGTTTTCAAGTATGAATTGAGTAAGGGTATAAGGGGACAATGTATTCCCAGAGGTATCAATTTTTACGGTTATAAAAGAGAAAGTGAGATTTCTAAATGAGTTATGAGTTCAAAAGATATTTCAAGAGCAGTTACCTCTTTTAAGAGGGTAGTTTCAGCAATTATCTCAAACCATATGAAGAGTTATATTTTTAAACATATGATAATGAGTATATATTGTTGGAAGTAGTATTGAGCACTGATATGGGTCGAGTTCAGTCAACTCAAAGTCCTCATAAACCATGTATGCCAACATGGGTAAAGGGTCATACTTTTTAGATGATTCATTTTTGCTTTTTAATCATAGCTTAATGGATCCATTTAGTTGACGTGTCCTATATCCCGACAAGGTATAGGACGGTTCTGGCAGCGTGGACGAGACACTGTATCATCATGTAGCTCAGAGTGATTGTTGTCGGTTATAGAATCTCCCAATAGAGTTAAAGTGTATTTTTATATATCACTTATTATGTTGATTTCAGAGATGAGAGAGTATTTTGTAAAGCTTTAAATGATTTTACTCCTTTATTTCTTTATATTGAGCTTAAGTACATTGTTATCTATTTCAGCCCTTTCATTTAGTTTTTTTTTTATATTCAACTATATTTCATACTCATACATTCAATGTACTGATGTCATTCGACCTGCATATTTTAATGATGTAGATACAGGTTCTTAGGATCCTCAACAAGAGTCCGTTGAGATCACTTCGTCTTCTTGCCAGCTTTTGAGTAAAACCTCCTTACTTTCTGAGGACTCCTATTTATGAGTTGTTAGTATTAGTACATTTTGAGTAGTCATGGGTCTTGTACCAACACTCATCTATATACAGTAGAGGCTTCATAAATAGACAGTTTTGGAGAGTCTTTCAGTTTCAGATATTTTATTTAAAACTTATGTTTCATACCAAGTACATTCAGCAAAGTTTTGAGATTCAATAAACTGTTTTTAAACATTTTTTTCAATTTGATGCTTATGTATGCTTGAATTAGTCTTCCGCTTGTAGTCAGCCAGGATGAGGGTTCGCTTGGGGGGCAACAATGGTTCTCGAGTGCTAGCCACGTCCAGGGTGTAGGCTCGGGTCGTGACAATTGTGACTACTCATTGTTCACTGTACATAAGAATGGTGTTCAACTTAATGTTCTTGTTTATGTGGATGACTTGATAATTTCTGGAAATGATCATAGTGCCATCCAAAAATTCAAAAGCTACTTGAGTGATTGTTTTCACATGAAAGATTTAGGTGTTCTGAAATATTTTTTGAGTATCGAAGTTGCAAAAAATTCAGAAGGAATTTTCCTATGACAACGTAAGTATGCTTTGGATATTATTTCTGAAGTTGGATTACTAGGAACCAAATCTACAAATATTCATATGGAATCAAACCATAATTTAGCACTAGTTGATGGACGTCCACTTACTGATCAAATAGGTATCATCAATTGATAGGTCATCTCATATACTTGTAACACCTTTGTCTTAGAAAGAGATAAATATAGAAAGAACTGAATTGGAACGAGTTAAATTGAGATTTGTTCAAGTTACTCTTAAATTGTGAGTTTTGGGTTAACTTCAAATGAACATAACTTTTAGCACATGATGAGTTAGGTGGCCCTTGGGATATGAAATCGAAGGTCATTGAGTCTTCTTTCCAATGCCACCAATTTTGATAAATTTTGAGTTTGGATGAGGGAGATATGCCCGTTTGAGTATAGTCTGTCTAGTTAAAAAAATTCATCCGAATTAAGGGGGATATTTTGGTCTTTTCCTTATCCCACTAGGCCTACACGTTTTTTTCACCCAATTAGGGGTCAAAGATGATTAAAATAAGTTTGAACTCTAGTCTAAAGCGTTCAATAAACTAGGGCAAAGTTCAAGACAAGAAAAGAGGAAGTTTTCAAGAAGTTTTTCAAGATTTTGAGGAAATCGCCAAGAACTTAGTTCTTTCGAGATATGTAAGCTTCCATAGTGTTGGGTTTGTTCGCCCTCACGCCAATCATGTAAGATTTTACCCATGAATTCATTCTTGAAGTTATTTATTGAGTTCTTGATAAGTTCTTGAGTTAAATTGATAAATTGAGGTCCTTGAGTTCTTGTGGTGAGGGTTTTGCAAACAAGTTGAGTCCCTTGATAGATTTTTATATGGGTTTCATCGAAATTATTTTGGGTTTGTGAAATTTTGTAAATTTGGACGATGAAATTATTCTGGGTATGAGTTGAGTCAAGTTTAAGAGATTAATAAAAGATCGGAAGAATAATTCCGCCCAGGTCCGTGTGGCGGAGACACTTAAGATTTTTAGTCTTCAGATAAGATGCGGAGAGGATATAGAGTCCTCTGCCTCAAAATTATTTTGTGACCAAAAATAATTCATCATCCGCATCGCGCAGGGTTCTCCAATTTGTGTCTTCGCTCTTTTCTTGTAATCAACTATCTAAACCTTCATAAATCATTGAGAGATTCTATATCCTAATCATAACTCTTAAATATTCGTTTCAAATTAAAGTAAAGATTAAGAGTAAAGTTCGAGAAAGTCTTTTGAGTCATTTTGAGATGTCTCTTATAATTATTTATAACTTGTTTTAAGACTTGAGTAAATGAGTATGAGGATGAGGAGAGTTGAGTTCATTTTTCAAAATTAGTATGAGGGGACTAAGTATTCCCAAGTATGTAACATTTTTACATTTAAAACGAGAAGAAAACTTGATTTCTAAATGAGTTCATGATGAGTTTTGAACATTATCTGTTTTAAGAGAACCTTTGAGTAACAATCTCAAATTCATGAGGAGTTATATTTTAAAAAATATGAGCATGAGTTATATATATTATTGGGAGTAGTATTGAGAACCGATATGGGGATGAGTTCAGACAACTCAAAATCCTCATAAACCACGTATGCCAACATGGGCAAAAGATCATACTTTTTAGGTGATTCCTTATTGCTTTTAAGCATACCTTAGTGGATCCACTTAGTTGAGGATGTTTTATACTTCGGAAAGGTATAGGATAGTTCTGACAGCTTGGGCGAGATCTTGTATCAACACATAGCTCATAGTGATGTTTGTCGGTTAAAGAATCTCCCAAATAAGAGAAAAAAGTTTATTATTATATTTTAAAATACATTAGGGTATTATCTACTGTTTTAAAAGCTTTATTTGTATTTCATCTTTATCGTTGCTTTATATTGAATTGAGTTGAGTATGTTCTTTCTTTTTATCAGTTTAAGCTTATGTCTGTTCATTAGAGTTCCCCTTGCATGCTCGTACATTCAATCTGTTGACGACATTTGGCCTACATCTTTGATGATGCAGATACAGGTATTCAGGGTCATCAACAGGCGCTCCGCTGATACAACATGTTGTTCCAGATTTGCTTCTATGAGCCTTGTTGCTTCCAGAGGATTTCCCATTTTTCTTTCAGTTTTATTAGGATGTCTTGGGTCTTGTCCCGACTTCCGTAGTATTTTTGAGACTTCATACACAGTAGTAGTTGAGGAGACTTTTTCTCATTTCCCTTGTTGAGGTTTTAAAGACTGTGAGTTGAACACTTGTATTCATTTGAGTATATTGAGTTAAAATATTTTAATTATGATATCTCCATAGTGTTGAGTTTATTTTGAGATTTCTATTTCAACTAAGTAAGTCTTCCGCTGAGTAGTGAGCAAAGCCAAGGGTTTGCTTGGGACCAGCAATGGTTCTCAAGTGTCAGCCACGTCCAAGGTGTAGAGTCGGAGTGTGACAAACTTGGAATCAGAGCATAGAGTTTAAGAGTCCTAGGGTGTCTATGAAGCTATGTCTATAGAGTCCTGGTAATCGGTGTGAAGTGCGCCACATTTATAATTAGGGGGCTACAACATTTAGGAAACATTTCACTTCCTTCTTAATATTTTCGTGCGATAGAGTTCAACTCTATAAAAGTTTCTTTCTAATTAGTGCTTGCACGTATCTTTCAGATCATGCCTCCACGAAGAGCTGTTCGAGGTCGTCCTGCTTGGAGAAATGTTGACCCTCAAGATCAAGGGGTACCCAATGCAACAGAAGTGCAACCCCAAGGAGAGGTCACTAATGTTGAGTTTTGGGATGCTATCCAAATGTTGACTTAAGTGGTGACAACCAAGCTAGTCAACAAAGAGTGGTTCCTCAGGATGTGGCTGATACATCCAGGATCCATGAGTTCTTGAGGATGAATCCTCCAGAATTCACAGGGTCAAATGTCAATGAGGATTCGGAGAACCTTATAAAGGAGTTGCAGAAGGTGTTTGAGGTTATGCATGTTGCTGATGTTGACGAGTGGAGTTAGCTGCATACCAACTCAAGGGCGTGGAAAGGATTTGGTGCGACCAATGGAAAAAGAGCAGAGCTGAAGGGGCACCAATTGTGAGCTGGGTTGTGTTTAAAAGTGCCTTCATGGGACGTTTCTTTCCCCGTGACCTGAGAGAGGCAAATGTAAGAGAATTTCTGAATCTTAAATAGGAGTCCATGAGTGTGCATGAGTATAGCCTCAAGTTCACTCAACTATCTTGTTATGCTCTGGAGATGGTTGCTGATATGAGGAGCAGGATGAGCTTGTTTGTGTCTGGGTTGTCTCGCTTGTCGAGTAAGGAGGGTAAGGCAACTATGTTGATAGGGACATTGACATAACAAGACTTATGATCCATGTGCAGCAGGTTGAGGAGGACAAGTTAAGAGATAGGGAAAAGTTCCGCAGCAAGAAGGCTAAGACAACCAATAATGAGTCGGGGCAGCAAAAGGCTGATAATGTAAACCAGTCATCTTTTCAACAAAAGCCATTTAGAATAGCTCCATCATCTGCTAGTGCATATGCACCAAATAATAGAGGTGAGTTCAGGAATCAAAATTCGCAGAACTTCAGAGCTCGACCTGTTGAGTCTCAGGGTAGTGTGGCACAAAGGGCCAACTGGACTCCTGCGTGTGCTAAGTGTGGTGGGAACCACCTAGGAGTGTGTTGTGATAGCTCCACTGGTTGTTTCAAGTGTGGTCAGATGGGTCACTTCATGAGAGAGTACCTTAAAGTAGGCAATGTAATGGTAATGGGGGCAATAGAGCCTAATCTTCTTCAACGACTCCAGGAGACAGAGCTGTACCTAGATGAGCTACTTCATGGACAGACGAAGGAGCAAACTGTTTGTATGCTATCACCAGTTGCCAAGAGCAAGAGAATTCACCTGATGTTGTCACTGGTATGTTCAAAGTCTTTCTTTTTGATGTATATACATTGTTTGATCCAGGTGCGAGTCTATCTTTTGTGACTCCGTATATTGCTATGAGTTTTGATATTTTTCCCGAGTAACTTCTTGAGCCCTTCAGTATTTCCACACCTATTGGTGAGTCTATTCTATCTGAGAGAGTTTATCGTGATTGTACCATTTCTATCAATTACAAGGACACCATGGCTGACTTAGTCGAGTCAGATATTGTGGAATTTTATGTTATTGTAGGTATGGACTGGCTTCATGCTTGTTATGCCTAAGTTGATTGTAGAACTCAAGTAGTTAAGTTCCAGTTTCCTAATGAGTCAGTTATAGAGTGGAGGAGCAGTGCCTAAGGGTCGTTCTATCTCGTAAAGTTAGTTTCCAAGGGCTGCATCTATCACTTAGTCTTAGTTAATATATCTGATGTTGAGACACCACCTATGCAGTCAGTTCCAGTTATGAGTGAGTTTTAAGAAGTCTTTTCAGATGATCTTCCCAGAGTCCCTGCTGAGAGAGAACTAACTTTGGCATATATATTCTTCCTGATACTTGACTTATCTTTATTCCACCATATAGAATGGCTCTAGCTGAGTTAAAAGTGCAGTTGAAAGTCCTTCTGGATAAAGGTTTTACTCGACCAAGTGTCTCACCTTGGGGTGCTCCGGTCTTATTTGTAAGGAAGAACTATGGTTCTCTTAGAAAGTGTATTGACTACCGCCAATCGAACAAGGTTACTATAAAGAACAAATATCCCCTTCTGAGAATTGATGATATTTTTGATCAACTTTAGGGTGCCACTTTATTTTTTAATATAGACTCAAATATGGCTATCATTAGTTGAGAGTAAGAGAAAGTGACATCCCGAACACAATATTCAGGACCCGCTCATTATGAGTTTCTTGTTATGTATTTTGTCTTGACTAATGCTCCTGCAACATTCATGGACCTTATAAACAGAGTATTTAAGCCATATCTTTACATTTTTGTTACTATGTCTATTGTTGACATTTTGATTTATTCGAGAAATGAGGAGGATCATGATAATCATCTTAGAGTAGTTCTCCAAACTCTCAGAGATAGAGTGTTGTATGCCAAATTTTCTAAGTGTGAGTTTTTGGTTGAGTCCGTGGCTTTCTTAGGCCACATTGTATATGGAGAATGGATTCGAGTTGATACTCAAAATATTGAAGCAGTGCAAAACTATCCCAGACTCGCATCTCCAACTAATATTAAGAGTTTTTTGGGATTGGCTGGTTACTATATGAGGTTTGTCGAGGGGTTATCATCAATTTCGTTCTAGTTGACAAAGTTGACTTAGAAGAAAGCAAAGTTTCAATGGTCTGAAGCTTGTGAGAAAAACTTTCAGGAATTGAAAACGTGGTTGACTACTGCCCTATTTTTTACCCTACCGGAGGGTACACAAGGCTTTGTTTTGTATTGTGATGTGTCTAGAGTTGGACTTGGTTGTGTATTGATGCAGAATGACAAAGTTATAGCTTATGCATCCAAACAACTTAGGATTCATGAGAAGAACTATCCAACTCATGTTCTAGAGTTGGTTGATGTAGTGTTTGCTTTGAAAATATGGCGTCACTATCTCTATGGTGTTCTTGTAGATGTGTTCACCGATCACAAGAGTCTTCTGTGTGTTTTCAGTCAGAAGAGCTTAATCTCAGACAGAGGAGGCGGTTAGAGCTACTAAAGGATTATGACATGAGTATTCTCTATCACCCAGGTGAGGCTAATGTTGTTTTTGATGCTTTGAGCAGGTTGTCAATGGGTAGTGCTTCCCATGTTGAGGAAGGCAAGAAAGAATTAGCCAAAGATGTGCATATACTTGGACGATTGGGAGTCCGGTTAATGGATTCCAATAAATGTGGAGTAGTGGTGATGAATGATGCTGAATCATCACTAGTGTCTGAGGTGAAAGAGAAACAAGACCAAGACCCTGTTCTACTTGAATTGAAGGAAAATGTTCATAAGAAGAAAATTATGGCTTTTGAACAAGGGGGAGATGGTGTGATGAGATATCAAAGTAGATTGTGTGTACCAAGGGTGGATGAACTTTAAGAAAGGATCATGGAAGAAGCTCATAGTTCCAGATACTCTAAACATCCTGGTTCCACAAAGATGTACCATGACTTGAGAGAAGTCTATTGGTGGAGTAGTATTAAGAGGTGTATTGCAGATTTCGTAGATAAGTGTTCGAATTGCCAACAAGTCAAGTTAGAGCCCCAAAAGCCTGGTGGTATGGCTTAGAACATAGATCTTCCAGAATGGAAATGGAAAATGATTAACATGGATTTCATTACTGGTTTGCCGCGGTCTCGCAGGCATCATGATTCGATTTGGGTGATTGTACATTGGATGACTAAATTAGCCTATTTCTTATCGGTATAGACTACTTATTCAGCAAAAGATTATGCCAGATTATATATTCAAGAGATAGTCAGACGTCATGGAGTTTCGGTGTCCATCTTTTTAGATAGAGGTTCACAATTCACCGCACAATTTTGAAAGTCTTTCCAGAAATGTTTGGGTTCGAATGTAAATTTGAGTACTACTTTCCATCCTCAGACTGATGGTCAAGAAGAGTGTACAATTCAGACTTCAAAGGATATGTTAAGGGCATGTGTGATCAATTTCAATGGTAATTGGGATGGTCACTTACCTCTCATAGAGTTTTCTTACAATACTAACTATCACTCTAGCATCCAGATGGCTCCTATGAGGCTCTTTGGGGAGAAGATGTAGATAATTCATGTTGGTGTGATATATGTTTGTAATTTCTCATTATAATGCATGTATGTATGCGAATGTTGCATTATTGATCACCCTAATCGTAAATGAGGATAATTGAATAATTGTATGCCAGGAATCACCTCTTATTGTATGATTGTGAGAATATACATTGTGATTGTGATTGTGGTTTGTTGAATGAATCGGGTGTTACGTTCCGACACACTAACTTGGATCAGTTGCCACGTTCCGGCATAAATATGGGATCGGTTGCCACGTTTCGGCATAAATATGAGATCAGTTGCCACGTTCTGGAATAAACATTGGATCGGGTACCACGAACCGATACACTAATAGTTTGGGTATGGGTTCCATGAGAGGACCATTGAATTGAGTTTTGTGAGAGGACCATTGAATCGTGTTGTGTATCTACATGTGATTACGGTCATATCTAATGATGATTGATATTGGAAGACTGTATGTTGCTCTAAATTGATAACCAATGTGTATTATTGAGAAATGTGGGATGCTACATTGATCCTGAAAAGATGACTAATATTGTATATGTTCGGTATATGCTTGTTTTATAATGTTGTGGTTACTTGCATGTGTTTCACTTATTGGGACAGTCGCATGATCCTACCAGTACACTGTGGTTGTGTACTGATACTGCACTTGCTTGTTCTTTGTTGAGTATAGGGCATCTTTAGGAGGCTATTGATAGACATCAGCTAGGTGACTATTGAGCGTGACCGGATTCAAGGGTGAGCCAGTTCTTTCAGGCTGCCATGGATCTTTCTTATTTAAGTCTGCTCTTTTCGGACTCTGACTTTTGTTTAATGTGTTGTTTAGTTTCAGGGTTGTACTCCTCGTTCTTAGACTTGTCGTTAGTAGAGTTTTGGTACAATGACTTTCAGGTTCTAGGGGTTGTTCTTCCGCATTAGTTTGGTTAGTTGTTTATTAAAACCTTGGAGTTTATGGAGACTCCATTTTTATAGTCATTTAAACCTTCTTCCGTATCTTTAAATGCCTTAGTTTTCATAAAATTTGTTTGTTTGGGTTGTAGTAATGGTTCTCCCACCGGAGGGTTTGTGTGGGTGCCAATCACGATGGTCTGGGTCGTGACAGGTTGTCACTTTTCCGAAGGGTCATGACTTTTCAAATAAGGCACATCAAGCACATATTCATACTATTCTTTGTTGGCTATGACTAGAGGGATTTCCTCTCACTTTTCAACCACAAAAAATTTATAATCCTCTACTTTTCTTCTCTTACACTATAATATTTTTCGTGTGATTTATTATAATAGAGTGAGTTTGAAGATCAGTGGAATTTGAGGTACAACTATTCGGATGAAGTAAATCATTCTATCCTAAGAGAATATATTCAAGAACCCCGAGTACTTGAGGGAATATTTTTTTGTGATAATAATCATTTTTCTTTTTCTTTTCCTTAATATATACAGTAGTATGTAATGTTCCACTATATGAAGCTAACGTGAAGTAGTCTAAATTTATTTGTTTTTTCTTAACATTTTCTCCTATGATGCATATATATGCTTCTGAATATATTTCTCAAAAGTAATTGAACCATAAGAATGACTTTACTTACAATGCTATTTATGTGATTGAGATAGTCAAGAAGTTGGCTTCAAAATAGTTACTACTATAAACATTTCCCTTTCGTTTTACTTATTTACTTTTAAAAAAAATATTTATGTATTTTAGTTGAAGAAAAATTTGTATGATTTATAATGACACTGGGTTGAAGGGTGTATTAGTTAAATTTATATTTTTTATTTAATTATTAATTTTTATGAGATAAATATATATATATATATAAATTAAAGTATTATATATCACGAAAGTATTAGCTTTTTCTAACTTCAATTTTTTTTTAGATGTTCTTATTTCTTCTTCTTTTTTATTATTTTTATATATAAAAAAACTCATAGCACATAGAAAAATATGTGAATCATTTAAAATTTATCATTTCCAAAATAAATTTTATATTATACAATATGGAATAAGTGTGCAACGCACGGGAAGCTTTTAAGTTCAAAGTTGTAATACCATTTTGCCCCTACACTAAATTAAAATCTAATTAACTATCTAAAGAAAAAGTAAAATAATTATAAGTCATATTTATTCAAGTAATTTCATAATTAATAAGAAATTGAGCTATTGCAGTTTAATTCTTTAGTTATGACATTATAAATCCTTTTAGTTATTACTAATTATTGTAAATGTTATTCACACCCTTTTAAATTCTTTAGTTATATCATTATGAAGTCCGTTAGTTATTACATTAATTATTTTTATCTTTCATCTTTTCGTATATTTACTTTTTGTCAAATATCTTTTTACATTCTTACACCACCCCTATATATACGTGACAACACAGTATTGTTATTGACCCTTGAACGAATCATGTATGGTTGAATGAATTAAAAATCATTTATATGGATATGAACAATATCTTTGTTGGGTGTAAGGTAAACAGGTGATTATACATATGATTTCACATATTGAATATATTTTTTATGTTTAATTTTTTAATTTATCAAAGGAAAAAATAGAAATGGAAAGTGAAGTAACTATCTTTGATTTATGTAAATATTCAATTGAGAAGTCAAATATGAGAACAAACAACAAGAACATCATTTATTAAGTACCTTATAAAATTGAAGTTATTGTATAGAAAAATAGTTCTAAAAAATGTTGTTCTCTTAACATGTTAATATGACATCTAAAAATATTAATTCAAATACTTTAACTTTTAAAATATTTATACTATTAAGAACTAGTATATATACACACACATATATATACATATACATATACTAGTTTTCGTGAACATGTGTTGTATGTTGGTCTCCAACTTTTATTTTAAGTTTGTATCAGAAAATAGTTAATTAGAAAGATACTTTAATTGAAAGTTATATTACTTAGGGAATATTTTTTTCCTTTCGAACCCAACACATCAACAATGCCAAGATGTGAATCATCGCTTTTGGGTGCAGGCAGCCCTCTACCATCTATCCCATTGCATTCCATCGTCTCGTATTGTACTGTGCCGTATCAGACCTCGGGTATTGATATATTCCATCAAGAGAAAGGAGGCAGACTGGTAAGAAGGCCAACCACATAGGGGGGGGGGGTGAACCGGAAAACTCAGCTTTTCGGAGCGGACCAATCTTTCGGCACTGTTTTCGTGGCTAAAATGAACAAAAAGCGAGATGAGCTATTTTCAAATCGATTGATAGATAGACTGATCTATTCTGATAGATCGAGAGAGATAGAGCCTCCGAATAATGAGTAAGTAGTTCGATCCTTTTTATTTTGATCTTTTTAGTAAATTGATGGGGGGGGCCTGCGGGAAGCGCGAAGAGCTAAGCCACTAATGTCGTAGCGAAGGTTAGACCTCATAAAGTCAGCGAAGCTAAGGTTTTGTATGTGTTATATCCCTACAGCTTGCATTCGTCTTGCACAACCGCCCCAAGAAAGTAATTATCATTAAGAGGGAGAACTTTGATATCTAACTACGACAGCTAGGTTGGGGGTATATATACTATACAAATTGATGATGGTTTATCATCATCAGAACAAAGATCAGTCTAGGTCGAGATGAATGGAAGATGCTTCTGAAACTAGTTTTTGATAGGGAAGCTTAAGAATAGTCATTAAGAGAGGTGACCCTCTTTTGCTTTTTCAAGCTATGAATGTAGAGATCAGGTTAAATAGTAAACTGAAACTATCAATCATATTAATATTACATCTATCTCCACATAGAAGTGTTGGAAAAGAAAGCTATCTGAAGCATGAAATATGAAATAGTCATCCTGTTACAAAACTAAAAATTTCATAACTAAAATAATAAAACCCGCCAGGCTTCACTTTAAGGCATACAAAATTTTCAGACGTGAATTCTTATCAATAAACTTACAGAAAAGATAAAAATCACAACTTCATCACATGAATACAAAAATATGACATATAGTTTGTAATTTTATTTATTTATGAAGTAATGCAATTTATTAATGAAGACATGTACAATATACTTCTTGAAAAGGAAAAAATATCATAATATAACAAATGAAACCTAAGAAAAAATAAAGAAGAAAAATGACTAAATCAAATATTATTCTCAGTTAACCACATACAAACAGTAGTAATTTACATTAATTGAATTTCAATTAACCCTAATTTGATGCAATAAGTATTTAATATTTATTTAATAAGAGATTAGAATGGCCAATTAACTTTGAAAGGGTATAATTGTATCCAACTTTCAATTATGGTGCTTCCTACTTATAGAATTATATGATATGATGATTATTCTAATTAATTTGTAACACCTCTGTATTTGAAAGAGATAAAAATAAAAGAACTAAATTGAAATTAGCAAAAATCTTAAATTTTGCAAGTTAGGCATAAGTTGTGAGTTTTGGGTCAACTTTAAGCGACTATAACTTTCAGTACATGATGAGTTAGGTGGACCATAAGATATCAAATAAAAGTTCTTGGAATCCTCTTTCAAACGAAACTGAGTTTGCTAATTTTTGAGCTCGTATGAGAGATATATTCTAGTTTGAAGTCAGGGTGTCCAATTAAGGAAAGTTACCCAAAAATATGAGGGGTATTTTGGTCTTTTCCTTACCCTTTCAAATTTAAGCGTTTTTAGTAAATAATTAGGGGTCTAAACTGATTTGGTTCAATTTTCCCAAATCAATTTATGCTTAGGGTGTTACAAGAAAGTTTAAGAAGAGGAGAAAAGTGCAATGCATTCGTCAAGATTCATGAGTTTTGTTGCGGATTTCGCCAAGGGTTTGATCCCTAAGAGGTATGTGAGTTCTCATAGTGTTGGGTTCGTTCATCCACACGCCAATCATGTTATTTTAGCGGAATTTCATTCTCAAAGTTGAAGGATTAGAGTTCTTGATTAGTGTTCTTGAAGTTTTGCTTTCGTTCTTGAATTAGGATGGGATTGATGAGTTCTTGAGGTAATCGTATTGAGCTTAAGAGTTGTTTATATTATATTCTCATATACTTTATTGGGTAATTTGATCCAAGGAGAATTTGAGAAAGGAAATCGATTCTAGACCCCCTTTGAGTCAGAAAACGAAAAGAAAAATTCATCGGAATGTTCTGGGGGGAGAGTGGCGCGGCGCGCCCCAGATGCGCCAGAAGGCCTGGCGTGGTGCACCAACAGTGTGCCAAGATGGGGTCTTTGAACTTTAGGGGTTGGCGCCCCGCGCCAGCAGTGCACCAGGGTCGCCTGCCCCCACCGTTTTTCCGTCGTTTAGCCCGTTCGAGTGATTTTAAAGTATACCTTTACTCCCTATTGATTTTAACTACTCTAAACTACTTATAAACATCTAGAAATCATTCATAACATGAATCATAACCTTGAATCCATAAATTCAAATTCAAGGTAGAGCTAAGAGTCATGTCTTGAGAGTTCCTACGAGTTTTTTGAGAAGTCTTTTGCAAACATTTTTAAACTAGTTTTAAGACTTGAGCATTTGAGTTTGAGGAAGATTAGAGTTGAGTTCATTTTGTTTAAAATGATATATGGAAACTCACCATTCCCAAGAGAAATATTTTTACATTTAAGAAGAGCTGAAACACTAGTTTTCAAAGGAGTTCACGAGAAGTTTAAAGTACTATCTCTTTTTAGAGAAAACATTTTGAGTAATAATCTCAAATTTGAGGAAGAGGAAATGTTTTCTTTAAAACATAATGAGCTAAGTTATATTTTGGGAGTAGTATTGAGCACCAATATGAGGGAGAGTTCTAACAACTCATCGCCCCCATAAAACTTGTATCCAACGTGGATAGAAAAGGGTCATAATTTTTAGATGATTCCTTTATTGCTATTTAGCATAGACTTCTATACCCCAACAAAGTATAGGACAATTCTGGCAGCGTGGGCTAGATGTTGTATCATCACATAACTCATATTGATGGTTGTCGGTTAGAGAATCTCTAAACAGATTTTTACTCTGTATTTTTGCATACAAATAGAGTTTATATTATATTTTCTAATACATTGAGTAGTTATCTACTATTTTAAGCTTTTCTTTAAACTGCATTATTTCTATTGCTTTATATTGAAATGAGGTTGAGTTGAGTTGAGATGAGGTAAGTGTTTCTTCAGTTCCACTTCAAGCTTATGTCTTGTATTAGATTTCCCCTTCCATGCGCGTACATTCCATGTACTGATGCCATTTGGTCTGCATCTTTTATGTTGCATATACATGTAACCAGGATCAACATCCAGCGCTTCGTTGATCCAGTCGAGTTCCAGAGTCATTTGGTGAGCCTCATTGCTTCCGGAGGATCCCTTTATTATGTTTTATCATTTCAGTTTTGTTAGGATGTTCGGGGGTCTTGTCCAGTAATCCCTCATAGTAGTAGAGACTTCATAGATAGATAGACGTTAGTTCATGAGTCTTGTTCATTTAAGTTGTTATGTTTAAAGACTTGAGTGCCTCTTTAGCCAGTTGAATGTTTCCTTTACAACATTTTGAGTTTATTACATGAGTTTATCTTTTGAGTTCTTTTAAATATTGAGTAAAGCCTTCCGCTGAGAGTATTGAGCTAGGCCAAGGGTTCTCTTGGGACCAACAATGGTTCTCGAGTGCCGGCCACGCCCAGGGTGTAGGCTCGGGCCGTGACAAACTTGATATTAGAGCCCAAAGTTCAAGAGTCCTAGTGTGTCTATGAAGTCGTGTATGTAGAGTCCTAGTTATTTGTCACGATCCAGGGTACCCCTAGATATAACATGGAACATAGAACCCTGAAAGGCACCATGTAAACCACTTAGCATATCCTAACATAAAGCACTAGAACAATAAGAGTAAAAATAATGCATTTCAAGTCCAAAATTTCCATAAAGGAAAGCGGAAGTCTAGACTTGTCTCAATTAGTCATCTATTACAATACTTGAATAAAAAATAGGGACACAAGCCATACTACATAATCTGAAAGGAAAATACATGAATGAAACTACTAAGATAACACCCATCCTCGAATTATGAGGACACCAACAAGCAAGGAGAAATAATTAATTCCAAGATCTTGCCACAATGAGGACCGCCTTGAGAACCGAACCCTACACTTGGGAAAAATATAGGAAAATATGGGTGAGTACAAAAATGAACTAAGTATGGTAGCCATGCATAAAAACCTTGAAAACATGCAAAAAGGGACATTTTAGTTGAATGCATGCAATTTACTAAGTTAAAGCATCATTTTGAAGATAGTGGAACAACACAAGTCACAAGCATAATCAACTCATAGATCATCATATCATAGGAGGAACAGATCATAAATACCCTCAAAGCATACTTGTGCAATGCATGAATAAGATCCCATAATCTCACCCATATTAAGTAAATCTTCTTGGGTAGCCATAGTTCATAATTCATGTTCTTGTTCATAGTTCATAAGTCATAGTGGGAATAAGTGCTAGCCGACATAATCTCACCATGGTTTATTAGCTTTAGGTGGATCCACTTGCTAAATATCCTACGGGGGCACATAGTTTATGGGATAAGGAGATTTTTACTAGAAACCCGAACTCAACTGAGGTAGAAGGTCTCCATCTGATGAGATACATACTTTGGGAACCCGGACTCAACTAGTGTAGAAGGTCCCATTGAGAAGTCGGACTCAACCTGTGTAAAAGCTTCCATATCATATTCAATACCTACTCAGTGCTAAGCATTACTTCCCACGGTATTTAGTGTTGTCTTCAGTTCATATTTATGGAATAATGCATTGACACTCAATCCAACATAATTCATAAGATAGCTCATACATTTAATATGTGAGAATAACATTTCAACCTTGGAATCATCATATAGTGAGAAAACCTTTCACATCATATCATATTCATGCATAAGTGTGTATATGAGAATAACCTTTAAACAACACAACAATTAGATCATAATCATGTTCATTTTACTCTCAAAGTGTTCACAAAGCACATACATAAATCTCATAATCATGCATAATCCTCATACTTTACCCTTCAAGGATCAAGGATCACATTCAATCAACACATCTAGAATTACTACTTTAGACATGTATAATAAAAGCAAAATCTCATAATATCCTTCTTACATTAATTCACCCACATCACAAGATCATAAATTGGGAATATGGGGATTTCATGGATTCATGGGATATTTCATCATAAAAACTATAATAATCATCAATTCAATCATAATATGAAGTAATTAAATCATTAAAATTGTTTTTGAAAAGAATCCATGACTTGGAGTAAAAACCCTAGCTTTTAGGGAATCACTAGTTTTGAAATTGAATTTGGAGGGACTCCATGGATGAAGGACTACCATACCTTAGCTATGAATCTTCAAAGAAATTGAGTATAAAAGCTTGCTCCTTCAAACCCTAGCTTCAATTTCCCTCTTCTTCTTCCTTGGAGTTCTAGAGAGCGAATTTTTGGAGAGGATGAGTTCTTTTGGGATTTTTAGAATAATGGCTTGGATGCCTTAATTTGAAGACTTAAAAACCTTTTATAGTTAGTCTAATTTAGTGTAAAAGGATGTCACTTAGCATTAATTAAAACTGGGAATCCCCATAATGCCCCTAAGTGTAACTACCAAAAGGCAGTTTCAGGCCTCACCCACGACCACATGACCACGGTCCGTGGATGGACCCATGTGGCGTGCTGGTGAATCATGGGTGGAGGTTATGTGGCCTGTTTTCAGGGTCATGACCCACAACCCCTCACCTACGGGGCGTGGACTGACCCACGAGGCGTGAGTCCCCCTTCGTGGGTTATTGCCAAGCAACTTTCTAAGGGTTCTCCTCAAGGATCCTTAGTTGGTCCTTGTGGGTTGTACGTTGGCATTCTAACACGAAACCCTATATTTTTAGGTACGGCGAGGTGAGTTTACAACCCTAACCCTCATGTTAAGCCCTAGTATAGCCTACTAGTTTTCGGAGTGTTACATTTGCGGTGTGAAGTGCACCACATCTATAATTAGGAGGGTGATATATTTAGGAACTATCTCACTTCTTTCATACTCTTTTTGTGCGGTAGAGTTCATCTATATAAAATCTTCTTTCAAACTCTTGCTTACGCGTATCTTTCAGATCCTGCTAGGAGGAACGTTGAGGATCAAGGGGTACCCAATGCACCAGAAGTGCAACCCTAAGGGGAGGTCACATATTCTGAATTTCGGGAAGCTATCATAATGTTGAGTCAAGTTGTGACCATCAAAGCTGGGCAACAGAGAGAGGTTCAATAGGATATGGCTGGTACGTCCAGGATCCGGGAGTTCATAAGGATGAATCCTCCAGACTTCACCGGTTCAAGTATCACAGAAGATCTGAAAACTTTGTGGAAGATCTACAGAAGGTTTTTGAGATTATGCATGTTCCTAATTCCGAACGAGTGGAACTAGGTGCATACCAATTGAAGGGTGTCACTAGAATCTGGTTTGACTAATAAAAGAAGAATAGAGTTGAATGTGCACCAATTGTAAGCTGGGCGCTGTTTGAGGAGGCCTTCTTGGGGAGTTTCTTTCCCCATAAACTGAGAGAGGCCAAGGTAAGGGAATTCCTCACTCTTAAACATGAATCTATGAGCATACATGAGTACAACTTAAGTTCACCCAACTGTCCTGTTATGCCCCGGAGATTGTTGCTGACATGAGGAGCAGGATGAGTCTGTTCGTTGCTGGGTCGTGTCGTCTGTCAAGTAAGGAGGGAAATATAGCTATGCTGATATGAGGTATGGACATAGCAAGACTTATGATCCATGTCCATTAGGTTGAGGAAGATAAGCTAAAGGATAGAGAAGAATTCTGAAACAAGAAATCTAAGACAACTCGGAACGAGTCCAAATAGCAGAAGAGTAATGTGCACCATTCATCCTTCTAACAAAAGCAAAATGGACCTACTCTATCATCTGTTAGTGCATCTGCACCAAGGAACAAAGGTGAGCTCAAGAATCTGAATTCGTAGAATTTCAGAGTTAGACCTACACAGTTTCAGGGTAGTGTGGCACAACGAGGTAATGGGACTCCTACATATGCTAAGTGTGGTAGGACCCACTCAGGAGTGTGTCGTGATGGCTCTACTGGTTTTTTCATGTTTGGTCAAAATGGTCACTTCATGAGAGAGTGTCCAAAGAACATGCAAGGTAGTGGTAATGGGGGGCTATAGAGCCTAATATTCTTCAATTTCTCCACCAAACAGAGCTGCACCTAGATGATCTACTTCAGGGACATGCGGAAGAGAAAACCGTGTGTATGCTATCATCAAGAGCAAGAATTCGCCAGATGTAGTCATTGGTATGATCAAAGTCTTTTCTTTTTATGTTTATGCTTTGCTAGATCCAAGAGTGAGTCTATCTTTTGTGACTCCTAGCTGAGAAAGTTTATCATGGTTGTACCATTTCTATCAATCACAAGGACACCAAGTTAGATATGGTAGATTTTGATGTTATTCTAGGTATGAACTTGCTTTATGCTTGTTATGCCTCAGTCGATTATAGAACTCGAGTTGTTAAGTTCCAGTTTCCTAATGAGCCAATTATAAAGTTGTAACACCCAGAAAATTAGTAGGTGAAACTAGAGCCTTACATATGAGTTTTAAAGTTTGATGCGTGGTTTAGAGTGTAAAATAGGTCCTCGTACTTAGAATTATGATTTTAGGGACTAAACGTCGAGATACGAACCCCCAAGAACCAACCAAGGGTCCTTGAGAAGGACCCTAAATTAGCCCCCAAATATTTGACTAAGTACACTGCCACGTGAGGCTTCACGGCAGGTGAAAGCCTTCACTGCCCGTGGAAAGCACTCATGTACTTTACCTTAGCCGCATAAGTGAAGGGCATTGTTCATGTGAGGCTTCACAGAGCGTGAAAGCCTTCACTGGCCATGGAAGCCCTTGTGAACTAGTGTCTTAGCTTTGTAGGCAAGGAGGCAAGTTCACGTGAGGGTTCAAGAGACGTGAAAGCCTCCACCACCCTTCAACAACCCTCGTGGAACCTTGCCTTAGCCGTATAGGCAAAGGGTATGGTCCACGTGAGGCTTCATGGAGTGTGAAGGCCCTCACTGGCCTTGCAAGACCTCGTGGACCAATGCTTTAGCCGTTTGGGGCGAGGAGGCAGTTCACGTGAGGATTCACGGAACGTGGAGGACTCCAATGCACGTGAAGCACCTCTCGTGAACACTGCCTTGGCCATGTGGGCAAGAGGCAAGTTCATGCTTGGGTCCACGGCTCGTGGAAGCTTCCACTGCACGTGGAGACCCTCGTGGACACTGCCTTAGCTCCACAAGCCAAAGGAATAAGTCCACGTGAGGGACCACGGAACATGGAACAGTCCACTACCCGTGAAAGCCCTCGTGGACTTTGCCTTAGGCGCGCGCATGGGCGGTCCACATGTGGGGCAAAGGGGGTATTTTTGGTAATTCCAATTTTAAGTCCAATTTAAGTGGGTCTATTTTATATCATTTTTAAATAACTATATAAGGTATTTTAAGTCATTAAACACCCAAACTAAATCATTTTCACAAACACCCACATCAAAATCAAAAGTTCATCCTCCTCACAATATTTCTCTCTCTAAAAACCGAAGAAGGAGAAGAGTAAAATTGAAGCTTAGGCTGGAAGAAATCAAGAGTTTTTCATCAAATTCATTGAATATTCTTCATCAAGGTATGGTAGTTTTCATCCATGGGTAGATACCACCCATGGAGCCCCTTGAAAACTTAATTTCAAATCTTATAATTTCCCCAAAAAGTAGGGTTTTATTCGAATAGCATGGGTTCTCGTTAAAAACATTTTCAATAGTTCAAATAGGCTGTGTTATGATTGAATTGATAATTTATGGTTGAATTATGGTGAAATTCCCCCAAGAACCCATGGATTTCCTATATTGCAAAATTGTGATCTTAAATGTGGGTTGATTGACTTTAGAAGCATGTAAATGGGTTTTGTTTAGATTAATTGAATTGATCGAATTATGTTATCACCCATATCTAATGTATAAATTCTAGATGTTGGGTTGAATGTGATTCATGATCCTTGAAGGGTGAATTATGAGAATTGTACATCAATGTGAGAATTATGCATATGCTTCAAGATTTAATTTGAGAATGAAGATTCTATGATTATGGTGTAATTGTGGTATTGATTGAAAGATCATTCTCCCCTATACCCATACACATTATTATGCATATTGATTGAAAGATCATTCTCCCCTATACCCATACACATTATTATGCATGAATTAATTATGACTATGATGATCTTTTTGTGTTGATTGAAAGGTTATTCTCATGAACACACTATGAACATGATGTGAAAGGTTTACTCACATATACATGATTCTAATGTTGAAAGACTATTCTCACCTATTGAATCTATGAGCTATCATGATACCATGTTGGTTTGAGTGTTAGGGCATTATTCCATGACCATGAACTTAAGTAAAGACTTAACATGAATTTAAAGGGAATTATGCTTAGCACCGAGTGGATATGAAAATGAGATGAAAGCTTTTACGTCAGTTAGTCCGGCTTTCCAAAATAGTTACCTCATGAGATGGAAGCCTTTTACGTCAGTTAGTTCGGGTTTCTAGAAACAATCTCCCTATCCTATAACTATCTTCCCACATAGGTCTTTAGCTAGTGGATCCACCTAAGCTATCAAACATGAGTTCTACCTTAGGCAAGTACGACACCTCTTTTTGGTGTAGGGGCATGACACTGGATTCCATGTAGCTCACATGGTCTATGTTGGTTAAAGCTACATTTCCCTACATGACAAGAATATGAATTATGACAAGAACATGAACATGAACATGAACTATACTTATGTCTTCTCAAGGAGTTTTACTTAGTGTGTGGGGGGGGGGGGTATGGTACTTCACCTATGCATTACACAAGTAGGCTTTGGAAAGGGGTTATGGTGTGGTTTACTTATGCTATGAAGGTATATGAATTTATGTATGTATTATATGGATTGTTGGTATGAGTGGCTTTCCTTGTTACAAGTTAATGAACATGAAACGTTTCCTTGTTTATTAGTATTGGCTATGGATGAGGACAAGGTATGATATGTATGATTATGGTGGCCTAAAAGTGATACTTAGTATTAGATAGGATTATGGGATCTTGTCTATGCATTGCACACGTATAGCTTAGGGTTGCTTATGAGATTGTTTGACTGATGTTTCTTCACAAATGTGCATGAGGACTCTTAAACTTGATAAAATGCATGGTTTCAACTAAATGTCCCTTTTTAGCATGTTTTCAAGAATTTTATGCATGTCTATCATACTTAGTGCAATTTTGTGCTAACCTATATTTTCTACATTTTTCTATAAGTGTAGGTCCCAGTCGTTGATGTGTACTTCTCCCTTTGTAAAAAGCTTAGATTGATTCTCTCCACGCTTTTGGTGAGTCCTCAAGATTCGAGGACGGAAGTTGTTCATTTATAGTTTCTTCTACTTTTCCTTTTGAGACTATGTTGTAAAGGTTTAGAACCTTATTGATACTCAATTGTATTAGATGGTTTATTGAGACAATGTCTAGACTTCAATTTTATTTTATGAAAAGACTTGGATTGTAAAAAGTTTTAATTCTGCATCATTTCTATGGCTTTATGTTTATCATATGCTAAGGGCTTGTATGAAACCCCTTCGGGGTTAAGTACGCCGTGTTACATCTAGGGGTACCCCTGGGTCCTGACAAGAGTGGAAGAGCATTTCAGCAGTTGTAACACCCTGAATTCAAGTAGAAGGCATGGAATGTTAATAAATCCAAGATTTCAACTCCCAGGGACCAACCATGGCCCGTGGGTGAGACCAAGCCACGTGGGTGGAAACTCTAGAAACTTCCTATGGCAAAACCATGCCAGGACCCACACCCCATGGATGGGTCCATGGCCTATGGTTGGGGGTGTCGTGGGTGGCCAAGAAAATCTCTGACACCAAACCATACTTGACCAGGATGGACCATTGGTCCATCCATGGTCCGTCAGTCGTGGTCTCGTGGGTCAAACATGGACAGTTATTTTACGAACTTAAGGGTCTTTTCCGGTTTAAATTAGAATTAAGTGGTGTCGTTTTGACTAAAACTAGACCCCCTATATAACTATTTTAAACCCCTAAATTCACCCATTTAAGTCATTCTCTCAATTCCCAAAAGAAAAACCCAAAACTCTCCCTCAAATATTCTCTATCTAGAAGGTGGAAGAAGAAAAAGAGATTGAAGCTAGGTCAAGGTCAAGTCTCCCAATATTCAAGCTTTGGTGGGATTTGTGACTAAGGTATGATGGCTTTTCATCCATGGGATCCTTTCTCCTATGTAGTCCCCTAGAATTCCCCAATTGTGAAGTCTAAACCCCCAATTCTAGTTAGGGTTTCTTCCAATGTTGTGGGTTATGATGAATGTTGATCCAATTGAGTGGATTATGATTGTTTATGATTGAATTGATAGAATTGCATGTTTTTAGGATGAAAATACATATACCCATGCCTATTCTCTGCTTCTAGGGTAGAATTAATATGATTTGGGTTGATGCCATGAACGGAAACTTTGTGGGTTAGTTATGTGCTTATAGGATAGATGATTTGTGATTAGAATTGCTAGAGAATGAAGCATAAATGATGATCATGGCATGTAGTGCTTTAAAAGTAAAGCCTAGACTATGAATTTTTGATTGTTGATGTTATGGTGTGGAAGAGATACTTCCCACAATGAATTGCTAAGCATGATTGAATGAATGTGAAAGGTTTACTCACATGAATGATTCTAGGTTGAAAGGATTGCTCGCCTAAAATGAATCTAGACTAAAATGCTAAATGAATGATGACGCTAGAGACGACTACCCTTGACCTCCATATATAAATGATATGTGGTCATTTCCTATACTCCTTAGAATTGAACAAGAGGTGATTCCCCACATTCTTACTATAATAAATAGACATGGAGACGAGTACCCATGACCCTTATGAAATGATGTGGAGGCGAGTACCCGTGTCATATGATGAGATTGTGGAGGCGAGTACCCATAATCTTAAAGTAAGGCAAGAGGTGAATACCCATTAGCCTTTGTAAGCTAGGCATAGAGGTGAATCCCCGTGTCTTTAAAAGTAAGTATGAACGATATAGTTATGCTATGAAGATGATTTCCTTGGAGTGTTTCTAGATATGCCTTCTATGATGTAAGCTTGTCTAGAGACGGATGACCTAAGTCTTGGCTAAGGTTAAGTGAGGCTACATAAGGAAGTATTCCTCTTTCATTATGATGCTTATTACGTCTTGATTATGCTTATGCCTTATGTCTTATGTTAACTAATGATTATGTTTATTTTGTTATGCTAGCCATCATTTTAGTACATTTTGTACTAACGCATACTCTTGCCTACATTCTTATCAAATGTAGGGGCCGACGATTTTAATTCACACACTTGTGGCTAGGTTCATAGCTGACCAATGAAATGAAGATTTGGTGAGTCGTCATAGCATTCGAGGATTGATCACCATTTTTCTCTATTATGTCTTTCTTTGCATGTTGGACTATTGTATGGGCTGCGTCCCAAGATCTTTTATATCTTATGATAGATGGTTTGAGACAATGATGCTAGACTTCCGCTCGTTTTATGAAAGAATTTGATTATTGCAAATGTTTTAAATTTTCCTACCATTTTCTAATGCTTTATGTTATGATATGCTAAGTGTCTTGTATGAGGCCTCTCGGAGTCTTATACGCCTTGTTACATCTAAGGGGTACCCCTCGGTTGTGACAACAGTGCCTAAGGGTAGTTTTATTTAGTACCTTAAGGATAGAAAGTTAGTTTCCAAAGGGTACATCTAGCACTTAGTCCGAGTTAATGACTATAGTGTTGAGACACCACCTATTTAGTCAGTTCCAGTTGTGAGTGAGTTTCCAGATGATCTTCCCGGAGTCCCTTCTGAAAGAGAAATAGACTTCGGTATAGATATTCTTTCTAATACTCATCCTATCTCTATTTTTCCATATAAGATGGCTCCAACTGAGTTGAAAGAGTTAAAAGAGCAGTTGAAAGACCTTCTTGAGAAAGGCTCCATTCGACCAAGTGTCTCACCTTGGGGAGCTCCGATCTTATTTGTGAGGAAGAATGATGGTTCTTTTAGAATGTGTATAGATTACCATCAGTTGAACAAGGTTACTATCAAGAATAAGTATCCTCTTTCGACAATTGATGATATCTTCAATCAATTTCAGGGTGCCACTTTTTTTCTAAGATAGACCTCAGATCAGGCTATCATCGGTTGAGAGTAAGAGAAAGTGACATCCCTAAGACATCATTCAGGACTCACTGTGGTCATTATGAGTTTCTGGTTATGTTTTTCGGCCTAAATAATTCTCCTACAGCTTTCATGGATCTCATGAATAGAATGTTTAAGCCTTATCTAGATATGTTTGTTATCGTCTTCATTGATGACATTCTAATCTATTCGAAGAATTAGGAATATCATGCTAGTTATCCTAGAATAGTTCTTCAAACTCTCAAGGATAGAGAGTTGTATACTAAATTTTCGAAGTGAGAATTTTGGCTTGAGTCTGTGGCATTATTAGGCCACATTGTTTCTTGCGACACTCAAAAGATAGAGACAGTGCAGAACTGGCCTAGACCCACATCTCCAACTGATATTAGGAGCTTCTTGGGATTGGCTGGTTATTATAGAAGGTTTGTCAAGGGATTTTCATCTATTTCATCCCCGTTGACCAAGTTGACTCAGAAAATAGTTAAGTTTCAATGGTCTGAAGCTTGTGAGAAAAGCTTTTAGGAATTGAAAACTAGGTTGACTACTTCCCAGTATTGACCTTACAAAAAGGTACACAAGCCTTTGTTGTGTATTGTGATGCGTCCAGAGTTGGATTGGGTTGTGTATTGATGCAGAATGGAAAAGTTATAGCTTATGCCTCCAGATAGCTTACGATTCATGAGAGGAATTACCCAACCCATGATCTAGAGTTGGTTGTTGTAGTATTTACTTCAAAACTATAGAGCCACTATCTTTATGATGTTCATGTGGATGTGTTCACCGATCACAAGAGTCTTCAGTATGTGTTCAGTCAGAGAGAGCTTAATCTCAGACAGAAGAGGTGGTTGGAATTACTCAAGGATTATCATATAAGTATTCTCTATCACCCAGGTAAGGCTAATGTCGTTGCTGATGCTTTGAGCAGGTTATCTATGGGTAGTACTTCCCATGTTGAGGAGGACAAGAAAGAGTTAGCAAAAGATGTGCATAGACTTGCACGATTAGTAGTCCGATTAATGGATTCCAATGAAGGAGGAGTGGTAGTGATGAATGGGGTTGTATCATCACTAGTGTCCGAAGTAAAAGAGAAACAAGACCAAGATCATATTTTTCTTGAATTAAAGGCAAATTTTCATAAGAAAAAAGTGATGGCTTTTGAACAAGGGGGAGATGGTGTATTGAGGTATTGCAAGGATTGATAAACTTCAAGAGTGGATCATGGAGGAAACTCATAGCTCTAGATATTCTATCCATCCGGGCTCCACAAATATGTATCGTGACTTGAGAGAAGTCTATTGGTGGAGTAGTATGAAAAGGGGTATTGCAGAGTTCGTCACTAAGTGCCCGAATTGCCAACAAGTCAAGGTAGAGCACCAGAGGCCCAGTGGTATGGTTTAGAACATAGATATTCCAAAATTGAAGTGAAAGATGATCAATATGGATTTTATTACAAGTTTACCATGGTCTCGCAGTCAGCATGATTCAATTTTGGTGATTGTAGATCGAATGACTAAATCATCTCATTTCTTATTGTTAAAGACTACCCATTCAGCAGTAGATTATGCTAAGTTATATATTCAAGAGGTAGTCAGACTTCATGGAGTTCTGGTGTCTATCATTTCAGATATAGGTTCGCAATTCACTGCACAATTTTGGAAGTCTTTCTAGAAAGGTTTGGGTTCTAAGGTAAATTTGAGTACTGTTTTTCATCCTCAGACTGATGGTCAAGTAGAGCGCACAATTCAGACTTTAGAGGTAATGTTGAGGGCATGTGTGATCGATTTCAAGGGTAATATGGATGATCACTTACCTCTCATAGAGTTTGCTTACAACAATAGTTATCAATCTAGCATCCAAGTGGCTCCTTATCAGGCTCTTTATGAGAGAAGATGTAGATCTCCTATTGGATGGTTTGAGGTTGGTGAAGCTTGGTTGATAGGACCAGATTTGGTTCATCAAGCTATGGAGAAAGTGAAGATTATTCAAGAGAGGTTGAAAGCAACGCAGAGTTATCAGAAATCCTATACTAATGTTAGGAGAAGAGACATAGAGTCGAGGTAGATGATTGAATTTATTTGAAGGTTTCACCCATGAAGGGTGTTATGAGATTTGGTGAGAAGGGGAAACTTATTCCCCTATATATTGGTCCTTACAAGATATCCAAGAAGATTGGCAATGTAGCTTATGAGATGGAGCTACCGTCAGAGTTAGCAGTGGTTCATCCGGTATTTCACATTTCAATGTTGAAGAAGTGTATGGGCGATTCTTCACTTATTATACCGACTGAAGACATTGGTATTAATGATAGCTTATCTTACGAGGAGATTCCCGTTCAAATTCTAGATCGTCAGGTTCGCAAGTTGAGAACCAAAAAGGTAGCATCAATCAAGGTTCTGTGGAGGAATCAATTTATTGAGGAAATTAATTGGGAGGTTGAGTAGGATATGAAGAAGAGATACCCACATCTTTTTGAGTCCGAAGAAATTCCAAATTAAGGAACTAATACTTTTTTTGGCATTTATTTTAATTGAAATGTTGTGTTACTTTGCATGTTGAGTGTTTGAGCTGGGTGTTAGATGTTACCACCCTTAGTCTACTTAGAGTAATCTCATTCGAGGATGAATGTTCCTATGGGGGAGATATTGTAACACCTCGGTATTTGAAAGAGCTAAAACTAGAAAGAACTAAATTGGAAATAGCAAAAATCTAAAATTTTGCATGTTAGGCATAAGTTATGAGTTTTGGGTCAACTTCAAACGACCATAACTTTTAGTACACGGTGAGTTAGGTGGACCATAAGATATCAAATGAAAGTTCTTGGAATCCTCTTTCCAACGCCACCGAGTTTGCTAATATTCTAGCTCGTATGAGGGAGATATGCGTGTTTGAATTCAGGTTGTCCAATTAAGGAAAGTTACCCAAAAATATGAGGGGTATTTTGGTCTTTATCTTACCCTTTCAGATTTAAGAATTTTTAGTAAATAATTAGTGGTTTACACTTATTTGGTTCGGTTTTCCCAAATCAATTTACGCTTAGGGTTTTAGAAGAAAGTTCAAGAAGAGGAGAAAAGGACAAGGCGTTCGTCAAGATTCTTGAGTTTTGTTGTGGATTTTGCCAAGGGTTTGATCCCTAAGAGGTATGTGAGTTCTCATAGTGTTAGGTTCGTTCACCCATACACCAATCCTGTTATTTTAGCTCAATTTTGTTCTCAAAGTTGAAGGATTAGAGTTCTTCATTAGTGTTCTTGAAGTTTTTCTTTCGTTCTTGAATTAGGATGGGATTGATGAGTACTTGAGGTAATCGTATTGAGTTTAAGAGTTTTTTTTAGTAGATTCTCATATACTTGTATTTGGTAATTGAATCCAAGGAGAATTTGAGAAAATAAATCGATTCAAGTCGAATTAGGGTCAGAAAATGAGAAAAAAAATCGTCAGAATGTTCTAGAGAAAGGGTAGTGTGGCGCGCCCTAGATGCGCCAAAAGGTCTGGCGTGGCGCACCAGCAGTGCACCAAGATGGGGTCTCTAAACTTTAGGGGCTGGTGCCCCGCGCCAGCAGTGCGCTAGGGTTGCCTGCCCCCACCCTTTTTTCCGACGTTTAGCCCGTTCAAGTCCTTTTGAAGTATACCTTTACTCCCTATTGATTCTAACTACTCTAAACTACTTCTAAACATCTAGAAATCATTCATAACATGAAGCATAACCTTGAATCCATATATTCAAATTTAAGGTAGAGCTAAGAGTCAAGCCTTGAGAGTTCCTTCGAGTCTTTTGAGAAGTCTTTTGCAAACATTTTAAACTTGTTTTAAGACTTGATCATTTGAGTTTGAGGAAGAATAGAGTTGAGTTCATTTTCTTTAAAATGATATATGGGAACTAAGTATTCCCAAGAGAAATGTTTTTACATTTAAGAAAAGTGGAAACACCGATTGCAGAAGGAGTTCATGAGATGTTTGAAGTACTATCTCTTTTTAGAGAAAACCTTTTGAGTAATAATTTCAAAGTAGAGGAAGAAGAAATGTTTTCTTTAAAACATAATGAGCTAAGTTATATTTTGGGAGTAGTATTGAGCACCGATAAGGGGGAGAGTTCTAACAACTCATAGGGGGATAAACCATGTAGCCAAAGTAGGTAGAAAAGGGTCATACTTTTTAGATGCTTTGTCATGACCCAAGGGTACCCCCTAGACGTAACATGGCACATAGGACCCCTAAAGGGCCCATGTAAGCGACTTAGCATGTCATAACATAAGTAAAGAACAATGAAGAGTAAAACACATTTTTCAAGTCTTACGAATTTTTTCATAAAAGCAAAGTGGAAGTCTAGACATTAGCTCATTTAGCCATCTAATACAATCAAAGTCTCAAAATAGGGTCACAACCCTTACAATAGAAATTCGAAAGTATAATACAACAATGAAAGAAAAGGAACAGCAAGCTATCACTCGTCCTCGCATCCATGAGGACTTACCACTAGCTAGGCGAATAGTCGATCCAAGCTTTTGCACAAGAATGGGACACACCTCAACAATCGAGCCCTATACTTATAGAAAATGTAGAAAATATGAGTTAGTACAAAAATGCACCAAGTATGATAGCCATGCAAGAAATCATTAAAACATGCTAAAAGGGACATTTTGGTTGAAAACCATGCAATTTACCAAGTTTGAACTCATCATGAATACATTGGAAAAGCATAAGTCATAAACCATATTATAATGCATAAATCATCTTCTCATAATGTCAACATATCATAAGTACCCTCAAAGTCTATTTGTGCAATGCATGAGTAAGTTCCCATACCCCTACTCATACTAAGTAAAGCTTCTTGATTAGTAATGGTCTATAAATCATCTCCTTGTTCATATTAACATAATTAGGGATTAAGCCTTACCGACATACACCGTGTGAGCTAACATGGAATCTGGTGTCTACCCCACACCAAAAAGGGGTTGTCCTACTTGCCTAAGGTAGAACCATACTCTTAGCTTAGGTGGATCCACTAGCTATAGACCTATGTGGGCACATAGTTTATGGGATAAGGAGATTGCTTCTAGAAACTTGCCCTCTACTAACGGAGGAGCTTCCATCTCATGAGACTTCTTCTAGAAACCCACCCTCTACTAACAGAGGAGCTTTCATCTCATTGACACTATCCACTCGATGCTAGGCATAATTCTCATTGAGTTCATATTAAGTCTTGACTTTAATTCATAATTATGGAAGAATGTCTTGACAATCAAACCAACACAACTCATGCTAAAGATCATAGATTCATTAGGTGAGACTAGTCTACCAACCTTAGAATCATCATATGTGACAAACCTTTCACATCATATCATACTAATACATAAATGTGCTCATGAGGATAACAACCCAACACAACAACAACTAGATCATGATCAAATTCACTTTACTCTCAAAGTGTTCTTATGGCCTTTACATAGCCATCATAATCATGCATAATTCACATATCTTGCCTTACAAGGCCACAAGCCATCAACACATCCACAATTACTAAAATAGACTTGAATGATAGCAAGATTCCAGTAACCCAACTATAATAGGCATAATCTCATATCAATCCTTCTAGAATCAACAATTTGCATCATAAGATCCAAATTTGGGAAATTAGGAATTTCATGGGTTCGTGGGGGAATTTCATCATAAATCAACAATACATCATCAATTTAATAATATGTATCATAAATCAATCATTAAAAACATTTTTGGAAATAACCCACAAGATTGAAGATAAACCCTAATTTTGGGGAATTTACTAGTTTTGAAATTGAATTTGAAGGGACTCCTTGGATGGAAATTACCCAAGGATGAAAGACTATCATATCTTAGTAATGATTCTTCAAAGGAATTGAGTGTAATATCCTTGATTCTTCAATCCCTAGACCCAATTTTGCTCCTCCTCTTCCTTGAGTTCTAGAGAGAGAAATTCTTTGAAGAAGATGAAGTTTTGGGTTTTTTTTTTTATTCTATGAAAGTGACTTAATTCGGAGAAATTTGAGTCTAAAAAGCTTCTATACTTACTAGGGAAAGAGTAAAACATTGTGGGATCAATTTAGGAAGAATAACTAAAGACCCCTAAAGTTCTAACTTAAAACCACCTAGCTTGCATGATTTGGCTCGCCAAGGGCACTAGGCGACTCGCTAACTAGACCCTTGGTCTGCCAAAATTTCCAAAATGCCTCCCCAAGGAGGCAGCCTACTAGGCGATGGGGAGGGACCTTAGGTGCTGTTCCAACCTAGTTGGCGAGCCCCGACCTAGCTCGCCTAAATTTCCCGCAGCTAGGTCAAGGGGAGAGTCCACTAGGCGACCCCTAGTGTACTTTGGTGACTCGCCAAGTCACTTGGGCGACCATGCTGCCCCCTTCGCAAAAAGTTCCAAAGGAGAAAATGTTTTCCTTCACTCTTCCTAGGTAGTTTAGGCCATTGCTCTCTTTCTTGACTCTTACCCCTTTCATTTTAGTTCTAGTTAAGTCTACACATTTCTGGAATGTTACAATATCTCCCCCTTGGGAATATTCGTCCTCGAATGGCGATATAGACGCCTTAAGGAATTAGAGACTCAAGACTAGCAGCCCATCATGCATGAAACATCAAAATAATGCACAATCCAAAGGAGGAAACATCAACTCCTTCTCATAACATAGTCAATGTAATACAAGGGAGTAGGAGCTACATCTATCAACCCAATATGCACAAAATTCCATGTATCTCATATTCATAGGAGGAACTACCTTCTCCAACTAAAATAATGCTCAACACAACATTATGGAGCCAATATGCAATTACTCTCAAAAGCATACTAAAACATATTCATCAATACATCTCATGAGTCAAATAGGCAACTCATACTAAATGTACAACAACATGAGGAACACAAATCATGAAGACTCATTTTCTTACTAAACATGAATTTCATTAAGAAAATGCATAACATAAGAAAATCATGGAAAAACTCATATAACACACATGACCTCCAAAACATTAAAACTCAAAAGGAACTAATTACCTCAAGCTTGAATAGGAGTAGAAGGAAAAAGATGAGGGTATTGGGACTTCATATCGGCCTTGGCCTCCCATGTAGAACCCTCAACTAGATGATTTCTCCATAAAACCTTCACGGAAGCTATCTCCTTATTTCTTAACCTCTTGACTTGCCGGTCTAGGATTTCTACCGGAACTTCCTCATATGAGAGACCCTCATCAACTCCCAAACCTTCTAAAGGGTATGGATGTTGGATCTCCAATACACTTCTTAAGCATGGAAACATGAAATACCGGATGAACCGGAGCCAACTCATTTGGCAAGTCCAATTCGTAGGCAAAATTTGATATGGGCCCATATACCGGGGACTAGGTTTCCCCTTCTTGCCAAACCTCATCACATCTTTCATAGGTGAGATTTTCATATAGACCCAATCATTAACTTCAAACTCTAAATCCCTTCTTCTAACATCAGCGTAAGATTTTTATCTACTTTGATTCGTTCTCAACCTCTCTCTAATGAGCCGAACCTTCTCAATAGCTTCATAAACTAATTCGGGACCAATAAGAGCAATTTCACCTACCTTAAACTAACCAACTAGCGACCTACATCTCCTACCATACAAGGCTTCAAAAGGAACCATACCGATACTCGAGTGGTAACTATTATTGTAGGCAAACTCTATTAATGGCAAGTGGTCATCCCAATTACCTTTGAAATCTATAACACATGCCCTCAACATGTCTTCTAAAGTTTGAATGGTACGTTCTGCTTGACCATCCGCTTGAGGGTGGAAAGCGGTACTAAGATTCACCTTAGTACCAAGTCCTTTTTGGAATGACTTCCAAAAGTGTGAAGTAAATTGAGTACCCCAATCCGAAATAATAGATAAAGTAACTCCATGTAACTTCACTATCTCCCTTATATACAACTTGTCATAGTCTTCCCGAGTGAGATACCCTAACGAGAATAAAGTGTGCTGATTTGGTCATTCTATCAACAATGACCCAAATAGAGTCATGTTGCCTTCGAGTACGAGGCAAACCCATAATAAAATCCATATTCACCTCCTCCCACTTCAAAGTGGGAATTGGTATATCTTGCAAGAAACCTCCCGGCCTTTGGTGCTCAATCTTTACTTGTTGATAATTAGGACATTTGGCTACGAATTCCACAATATCCTTTTGCATACCATTCCACCAATAGACTTTTCGTAGATCACGGTACATCTTGGTGGCTTCCGGATGAATAGAATATCAAGAACCATGAGCCTTTTCTAATATTTTCTCCCTTAACCCATCCACATTCGGAACACATAGTCGACCTTGGTACCTAAGTACCCCATCTCCCCTTGGGAGAAAGCCTAAACAGACTTCGTGAGTACCGATTCTTTGAACTCAACTAATATAGGATTAAGGTCTTGTTTAGACTTCACATCCACTACAAAGGACGATTCGGAGCCATTATGGACCATGACACCACCCTTGGTGGAATCCACTAGATAAACACCTAAGCAGGCCAATCTATGTAGATCACAAACCAATTATTTCTTCTCATCCTCTACATAAGCCACACTACCCATGGATAATCTATTTAGTGCATCCGCTACCACATTAGCTTTGTTGGGGTGGTAAAGGACACTCATATCATAATCCTTCAAAAGTTCTAACCACCTTCTTTGTCGGAGATTCAAGTCTTTTTTACTAAACACATATTGAAGACTCTTGTGGTTGGTGAAGACATCCACATGGACCCCATACAAGTAATGTCTCCATATTTTTAAAGCAAACACAACCGATGCTAATTCAAGATCATGGGTCGGGTAATTCTTCTCATGTACCTTAAGTTTTCTTGAGGCATAGGCAATCACCTTACCATGTTGCATGAGCACACATCCCAACCCAACTGTAGAGGCATCACAATAAACAACAAAATCATCGATACCCTCTGGTAAGGTCAACACCGGAGCGAAAGTAAGTCTATGTTTCAACTCTTGGAAGCTTTTATCACAAGTCTCTGACCACTTAAATTTAGCCTTCTTTTGAGTCAAAGCCGTCAACGGAGAAGCAATGGAGGAAACCCCCTCAACAAATCTCCTATAGTAACCGGCCAAACCCAAAAAGCTTCCAATGTCGGAAGGAGTTAGAGGTCTAGGCCAACTCTTGACCGCATCCGTCTTCTTAGGATCTACCTCAATACCCTTTCTTGACACAATGTGGCCAAGGAAAGCTATGGACCTTAAACAAAACTCACACTTGCTAAACTTTGCAAATAGTTGTTGGTCCTTAAGAACTTTCAATAAAATTATCAAATGGTCAACATGCTCATTCTCACTCCTTGAAAATATCAAAATATCATCAATAAATACTATCACAAACATGTCAAGATATTGTCGGAACACTCTATTCATTAAGTCCATAAATGCCGCCAGGGCAATTTGTTAACCCAAATGACATAACCACAAATTCATAGTGACCATACCGGGTCCTAAAGGTCGTCTTGGGGATGTCAACCCCTCTCACCCTTAGTTGATGGTAACCCGAACGAATATCTATTTTGGAGAAAATGGCTAGCCCCTTGAAGTTGATCAAACAAGTCATCAATTGTTGGAAGGGGATATTTATTCTTAATGGTCACTTTGTTTAATTAACGATAATCAATGCACATTCTAAGAGACAAATCCTTCTTTTTTTAAAACAACACCGGAGCACCCCATGGAGAGATACTCGATCGGATAAAACCCTTGTCTAACAAATACCTTAGTTGCTCTTTCAACTCTTTGAACTCGGCCGGAGCCATTCTATAAGGAGGAATGGAGATAGGTTGCATATTTGGTAAAATATCAATGCCAAAGTCTATTTTCCGTTCAGGAGGAATACTGGGTAAATCTTCGAGAAAACTTCTGGAAACTTATTCACTATCGGAACCGACTCTAGAGAAGGGGTTTCAGACTTAACATCCATAACCCTAACAAGATGGTAAATACACCCTTTGGAGATCATTTTCCTAGATTTGAGGTAAGAAACAAATTGACCTGTAGGGATAAAATTTCCCCCTTTCCACTCTAAAATAGACTCATTTGGAAATTGAAATCTAACCACCCGATTCCTACAATATATAGAGGCATAACATGCATACAACCAATCCATACCCAAAATCACATCAAAATCTAACATGTCTAACTCTACCAAATCCACCAAGGTAACTTTATGAGACAAAGAAATAGGACAACTTCTATAGACTCATTTTGCCACTACCGAGTCACCAACCGGTGTAGAAACCAAAAAAGGCTCAACTAACACTTCGGAGAGTATTTTAAACTTCATTGCCACAAAATGTGTCACAAATAACAAAGTGGCACCGGGATCTAACAAAGCATATACATCAATAGAAAAGACTTGTAACATATCGATCACCATATTCGGGGAGCTCTCTTGGTCACCTCGAGATTGAAGAGCATAAAAGTGGTTTTACTTTTGAGTATTGGAGTTTGAACCGCTTGGAGGAGCTTGCTTTCCCTCTTTTATTGCCGTAAGTGTTGGACAATCACCTTGTGGCCACTCTTTCCCTAACCATAGCACCCATCCGAGCCAACTAAGCATTTGCCTTCATGTTTTCTACCACATTTAGCACAATTAGGCTTAGCAACATAAGAACCACCTCTATTACCTCCTTGAAGTTTAGGGTTGGGAACCCTATCATAGTTGGCCTTTGGGGTAGCACTAGAGGAGCCTTGGTTGGAGAACCTTTTCTTGAACCTTTGTCGACCTTGTCCATCGGAATTAGCATTGGAGAAGTTCCCATCACCGGTTCTAGCCCTTTTCACCTCCATATTGTTGCCTTGGAGTTTCTTATCTTCCATTTGTTAGGCATACACCATAAGACACGAGATATCCATATCATGAAGGAGAATTTCCGTACAACATTCTTTTCTTACCACCTTGGACACACCCGTCACATACCTACTCATCTCATCCATTAGATCTGCCACCATAGCCGGAGCATACTTGGACAATTTGGTAAACTTTAGAGAATATTCTTGAACACTCATACTTCCTTGAGGAAGGTTGATAAATTCTTCCACCTTAACTTCCCTCATCTCTCGGGGATATAACCTATCAAGGAATGCCTTCTTGAACACCTCCCAATCTATGGGACCCACTCCTACCGGCCTATTCCTCTTCCATTGAGTATACCATACTTGGGCCATACCCTTTAATTGGTAAGCATCTAGCTCTGCTTTCTCTACCGAAGTCACCCCCATGGCATCAATTATCTTGTAAACCTCCTCCACAAATTCTTGAGGATCCTCTCCTACTTTGGAACCAAGAAATATGGGAGGGTTCATTCTTGTAAAATCCCTCAATCTAGAAGCCATGGTATTCACATTAGGGTTCACATGTGGTCCAACATCTCTATTGGCCTGGGCCGTCATTGCTTGAGCCAATGATACAAGGGCCGACCTAATTTCCACATCCGCCATAGCTGGAGGATTAGTCGGGGCTTGGTTATCTTGAGGAACTCCTTGATTCACATTCTCCTCTTCCACCCTTCTTGCATTAGCCCTTCGTGTATTCATTTCCTGAAGACACAAAAGAAGGATTAGAAGGAAGACCTTGCAGAGTTAAACTCTATGGCACGACATAAGAGTAATGAAAGAAGTGAAGTTTCCTAACATCTTATAGCCTCTCATTCATAAATGTGGCGTGCTTCACACTCATGAACAAGACTCTACTAGACGTGGATTATGAGACATCATCCTAGAATCATTCTAAACCTTTTGTTCTAATACCAAGTTTTTCACGACCCAAGGTAACCCCCTAGACATTACATGGCACATAGGACCCCGAAAGGGCCCATGTAAGCCACTTAGCATATCATAACATAAGTAAAGAACAATGAAGAGTAAAACACATTTTTCAAATCTTACGAATTTTTCCATAAAAGCAAAGCGGAAGTCTAGACATTGTCTCATTTAGCCATCTAATACAATCGAAGTCCCAAAATAGGATCACAGCCCCTTATAATAGAAATCCGAAAGTCTAATACAATAATGAAATAAAAGGAACAACAAGCTATCACTCATCCTCGGATACATGAGGACTGACCACTAGCTAGGAGAATAGTCGATCCAAGCTTTTGCACAAGAATGAGACACACCTCAATAACCAGGCCCTACACTTATAGAAAATATGGGTTAGTACAAAAATGCACTAAGTATGATAGCCATGCAAGAAATCATTCAAACATGCTAAAAGGGACATTTTGGTTGAAAACCATGTAATTTACCAAGTTTGAACTCATCATGAATACATTGGGAAAGCAAAAGTCATAAACCATATTATAATGCATAAATCATCTTCTCATAATGTCAACATATCGTAAGTACCCTCAAAGTCTACTTGTGCAATGCATGAGTAAGGTCCCATACCCCTACTCATACTAAGTAAAGCTTCTTGAGTAGCTATAGTCTATAAATCATCTTCTTGTTCATATTAACATAGTTAGGGATTAATCCTTAACAGACGTAGACCATGTGAGCTAACATGGAATCTGGTGTCTACCCCACACCAAAAAGGGGTTGTCCTACTTGCCTAAGGTACGTAGAATCATACTTTTAGCTTAGGTGGATCCACTAGCTATAGACCTATGTGGACATATACTTTATGGGATAAGGAGATTGCTACTAGAAACTCGCCCTCTACTAATGGTGGATCTTCCATCTCATGAGACTTCTTCTAGAAACCCGCCCTCTACTAACGGAGGAGCTTCCATCTCATTGACACTATCCACTCGGTGCTAAGTATAATTCCCATTGAGTTCATATTAAGTCTTGACTTAAATTCATAATTATGGAAGAATGTCTTGACACTCAAACCAACACAACTCATGTTAAAGCTCATAGATTCATTAGGTGAGACTAGTCTATCAACCTTAGAATCATCATATGTGACAAACCTTTCACATCATATCATACTCATACATAAATGTGTTCATGAGGATAACAACCTAACACAACAACAACTAGATGATGATCATATTCACTTTACTCTCAAAGTGTTCTTACGGCCCTTACATAGCCCTCATAATCATGCATAATTCACATATCTTGCCTTTCAAGGCCACAAGCCATCAACACATCCACAATTACTAAAATAGACATGAATGATAGCATGATTCAAGCAACCCAACTACAATAGGCATAATCTCATATCAATCTTTCTAGAATCAACAATTCATATCATAAGATCCAAATTTGGGAAATTAGGAATTTCATGGGTTCTTGGGGGAATTTCATCTTAAATCATCAATTCAATCTTAATCCATCATAAATCAATCATTAAAAACATTTTTCGAAAGAACCCACAAGATTGAAGATAAACCCTAACTTTGGGGAATTTACTAGTTTTAAAATTGAATTTGAAGGGACTCCTTGGATGGAAATTATCCAAGGATGAAAGACTACCATACCTTAGTAATGATTCTTCAAAGTAATTGAGTGTAATAGCCTTTATTCTTCAGGCCCTAGACCCAATTTTTCTCTTCCTCTTCCTTGAGTTCTAGAGAGAAAAATTCTTTTGGAGAAGATGAAGTTTTGGGTTTTCTTTTTGATTCTATGAAAGTGACTTAATTTGGGGAAATTTGAGTCTAAAAATATTATATACTTACTAGGGAAAGAGTAAAACATTGTGGGATCAATTTAGGAAGAATAACTAAAGACCCCTAAAGTTCTAACTTAAGACCACCTAGCTTGCACAATTTGGCTTGCCAAGGGCACTAGGCGACTCGCCAAGTGGACCCTTGGTCCGCCAAAATTTTCAGAATGCCTCCCCAAGGTGGCAGCCTACTAGGTGATGGGGAGGGACCTTAGGCGATGCGCCAACCTAGTTGGCGAGCCCCGACCTAGCTCACCTAAATTTCTAGCAGCTAGGTCATGGGGACAGTCCACTAGGCGACCCCAAGTGTACTTTGGCGACTCGCCAAGTTACTTGGGCAACCATGCTTCCCCTTCGCCAAAAGGTCCAAAGGAGAAAATGTTTTCCTTCACTCTTCCCAGGTAGTTTAGGCCCTTGTCCTCTTTCTTGACTCTTACCCCTTTCATTTTAGTTCTAGTTAAGTCTACACATTTCCGAAATGTTACATGATTCCTTTATTGCTATTTAGCATAGACTAGTGGATCCACTTAGTTAAGGAGTTCTATACCCCAGCAAAGTATAGGACAGTTCTAGCAGTGTGGGCTAGACATTGTATTATCACATAGCTCATAGTGATGGTTGTCGGTTATAGAATCTCCCAAATAGATTTTTACTTTGTATTTTTGCATACAAACAAAGTTTATATTGTATTTTCTAATACATTGAGTAGTTACCTACTGTTTTAAGCTTTTCTTTATACTGCATTAATTATGTTGCTTTATATTGAAATGAGGTTGAGTTGAGACAAGGTAAGTATATTTTGAGTTCCAATTCAAGCTTATGTCTTGTTTTAGATTTTCCTTTGCATGCTCGTACATTCCATGTACTGACGCCATTTGGCCTGCATATTTTATGATGGAGATACATGTAACCAGGATCAACATCCACCGCTTCGTTGATCCAATTGAGTTCCAGAGTCATTTGGTGAGCCTCCTTGCTTCTGGAGGATCCCTTTATTATGGTTTATCATTTCAGATTTGTTAGGATGATCGGGGGTCTTGTCCCGACATCCCTCATAGTAGTAGAGGCTTCATTGATAGATAGAGTCTTGTTCATTTCAGTTGTTATATTTAAAGACTTGAGTACCTCTTTGGTCAGTTGAATGTTTCCTTTACAACATTCTAAGTTTATTACATGAATTTATCTTTTGAGTTCTTTTACATGTTGAGTAAAGTCTTCCGCTGAGAGTACTGAGTCAGGCCAAGGGTTCTCTTGTGGCCAGCAATGGTTCTCGAGTGCCGGCCACGCCAAGGGTGTAGGCTCGGGGAGTGGCATAATTAGTGTAAGCCAGTGTTTTAAAAAACTCTGTCGGGACTTGCCTCGCGGATCGCCCTAGGGCGAGGCTCTAGAAAGACACCCCGAGACTCAAGTGTGGGGCTAAGTTTTGTAAGACTTACGCCCCTAAGTGCTCGAGTGTACGCCCTAAGCACGCCCAACGCCCAACACTCGATGCTCGCCTAACAGATCTTACACAAATTATGTGTTAAAATCTTTAGTTAACATTGTTGACCCTCATAATTCTTGAATAATTGAATGATACTTAATAATTTTTAATCTGTTGAGATAAGAAGATTGAGAGTAACTCAAATAACAAGTTTTAGTATCGCATCTTTCTTGTTTGGTAACACCGTGAAAGTAATTATATATTACACAACATTTCTTTTAAAAATACGTCATGAAATTTTACTTTCTCACTTATCATTGGTCTTCATGGTTTTGTAATATATCTCAAAATTATTATATTTTATTTAGTTATTTGAAAGTAATTTTATTTTTATTCATGATGGAGTGATGGTTTTATTATAATGCTAGAAAGGTTATTAATTATTTTATTTTAGAGGGGTAAATCGTATAGTTTGATAAAAAAATATTTTTGAGAAATAATGATTCTTTTATTATTAGAAAGTTAAGATATTAGATTATTTATACTTGCATAATCATGTTAGAACTTTTATTTTCTATTAGTTTATTTAATTATATTTGTAATTATTTCAAACTATTGATTTATTTTTATAATTTTGTGTTATTATATTATTATGCTATATTATAAATTAAAAATTTAAAGATCCATAGGGCTTACGCCCCACGTCTCGAGACTTACGCCTTGCCCTATACTAAGTAAACCGCCTCGTCTCACACCCCTACCTTTTAAAGCACTGGTGTCAGCTATATATTTCAATTCCGACAGACCCGTTGCATTTCAATATTACAAAGAATTTTTCAATTTAGTTCTAAAAATATTTTTTCAAATCATATGTAACAACATTAACATAAAAATATCAATTTGAAGAATGTTAGTCATAACTTTAAAAGCCTCATTGATATGACAATAGCACGATAGTCTTGTTCTCTAATATTACAAAACTGGTAAATAGATTAATTTCTTTCGTAAAACAAACATCAAATATAATGTATATGCTTGCTTAAGGAGTAATCATATACTCCAATTTTACTTGTCCACCCTTTAAAAGTAAATGTTCATTTTATTTATCTAATTTAGATAATCAAGATATAATTTATCACTAAATATTGAATCTGATATTATTATATTCAAAAGGTATTATACTAAACTTATCATTTATTAATTATTTCTTAAGAAATGTATCAAGTAAAACATGTCTATAAAAATGAATGAAGAAAATATATACTAGAGTAACATAATGATGAACCATAATTATCTTCCTATCTTGTTTCTTTTCTCTCTTTTCTAATTCTTACAAGAAAAAATGTTTTATTTTTATTTTTGGAAAAAAAGAACCAAGTGTTGTTAGAACAAGAAGTAGTGTTTGGTCATTTTTGCAAATTATATATATGTATATTGAAGGAATGCTAGTCAAACACTGCAAGTCCAAATGGAAGTAAATAACTGAAAGCAATAAACATCATGTTTCTGGTCATACAATATCAATGGCACATCACAAATTGTTCCCTTTTTGTCCTTCACTTTATGCGTCACTCCCTTGACCATCTTTCCACTATAACTATAAACAAAAGTAATTTCAATGTGGAATTATTTAATCTCATATTTTAACCCTTATTAAACACCCAAAGGGCACTCTCTACAAACCAGCATCAAAATAGATAGATCGCTTATTTATGGGCAAACTATATCTATCATCTTTTAACATTATCATACCGTTAACTTCAAATCCATCCAAAATAATATTACACAAACTTTAAAGGTGGTTCTCCCACAAATGGGTGAACTACAATTCTTTTTATTAACTCTTCACGTGAATCTAATATCTCTTTCGACAATTTATACGTTTGAACGTGCATAACTCCAAAACTTACGACCAAGATTTCTAGGAGTCCTCGATGTTTTCAGTTTACAATACTCTTTACATTAACAAACATTTGGTTCAATTGAATATACAAACTTTCCGAATTGTTGAGACATGACTATCAAATTTCAAAAATCAAAATATAAGTATTAAAAAAGTAGAAGATAGATGAGAAAACGTGGAGTGAATAACTCATTAGCTTCATGTGAGGAAGAAAGAGATATAGATTCATGTGAGGAGTTAATAAAAAAAATTGTTGTTCACTCATTCGTGGGAGAACTACTTTAAAGTTTGTGTAATATTATTTTGGATGGATTTGGAGTTAATAGGGATGACTGTGTGAAAATATGGTAGTTATAGTTCATCCATGGTGTGTGTTTTTAGAGAGTGTCCCTTTTGGTGATGAAGATTCAAAAAGTGTCCATTTTAATGCCAAACTCGTCAAAATGGGCAGGTCACTGACACAACTAAAAGTTACTTAGATTGAAATATATTGGGCTAATAAATGAGTCACAATCTAACCGACTCAATTCTTACTAAGTAAGTTTTAAATTGTTTGGTTGTTTCTTATAATTTATTTTAGTAGGAGTAATATTATTTTTTCTTTATTTTAATTATATAACATATCAGAAAAAATAAATATTTGATAACATTTCTCATAAGTTAATGTGGGATGCACATTAACTTTTAGATAAAATTGAATTGGACAAGTCAAAATGACTGACTTATAAATAATGATCAGCTCACACTTGATCAGAAGGGAAAAACTATATTTTGATGAATTAATTTTACCATCCTTTAATAGAAAGAAATTTTAGATTATTAGTGCATTTTTTACTTATTGTAATAGCCAATAGGTTATGTATTTTATTTTTTAGGTTATCAAACTAGACATGTTATAAAAAGTCGCATGTTATTATAAATAATTTTAATAAGACGATTTGGACAGATACTTTGGGCGGGTCAAAATATTGAGTAAATACATTGATGAGATACTAACTTGCTTAAAAGTGATGCAAAGTTACGTAAATTCGATTAGTTTAGAAACTAATTATTTAGATACATTTAAGTTTGCAAATATGAATTTTATCAAAGTTTTATGTGTTCAAATATATGTAACTCGAGATACATGGGTCAAAACTATGTGTAATTTGCTCTAGATACACTGTATTCAAGTGGATTTGCATGTATGTGAGATACACAGACAAATCTCGCGCTCTTTCCTTACCTTCCTCCCATCTCGCTCGTTAGTCTCCTCTTTATATAGGACACCATATACATGTGACTCAAACCAGATACATACATATAACTGTATCTAGTGTGAATCACATGTATATGAGATACATGATTATCTCCCTCCCGATCTCCCGCACCTCTCTTTTTATTTTAGAGTTTGTTTGGCATTGTTGTTGGGAGGTCAAAAACACTTATTTTGAAAAGAAAAAATAGTTTTTTTTTTTTTACAAAATTAAGCTGTTTGACAAATCAGTAAACTGTTTTAAAAATGGAAGCATGAGTAGTTTTTCTGTAATTGGAAAGGAGTTGAATATTTTTGTTTCTAAAAAGAAGTAGAAGCATAAGCAGAATTTATTTTTTTTCATGATCAAAATATCTCTGCCATATATACATATTTATCAATATATCTCTTACTCATTTCCTATTTATATATCATCCTTACTAAAAATAGAAAGTCTTTAATACTACCTCCGTCTACTTTTAATTGTCATAGTTTTCTTTTTTAGAATCAAACTATAATAACTTTGACTAACATTTTACGATGTATTTTTTCATCATATTGATATGCAAAAATATTATAATTTATAGTACTTTTCGTATAGTTTTTTGAATATCTAAATTTTTTGTTTAAAATATCGAATTAATGTAATCTAATTTAACTTTGAAAATTAGTCAAATTAACTTTTGAAAAACGCAACATGACAATTAAAAGTGGACAGAGGGAGTACTTGTCATTTCACAAAACCAATGCATAAATAACATTATTCTTCCTTATTTACCCTTGAAAGTTATTAACTTTGAGTATGAATTTGACCAACATAGGAAAACTAAATAATTAATTTATATTCATAGATAAAATAATTAATCAAATAAAATTAATTTATGTTCATTTATTGAAACTTGACTTTAAGAGAATGTAAAATAAATGTACAATAATAAACTTACCTAGTTTCTTAAAAGACATGAAATCTAAAATGATGACACATAAATAGAAATGGAGGGAATATTAATTAATTACCATATCTCAAAAGTTTGGTTAAGTTTCATTTAAAAAACTATTTTTTTATTTTTATATAATAAGTTTTTTATTTTGTATTTATATATTATTATTTTATATTTTGTATTTTATATATTATTTTACATACTTTTTTGTAGGATTAGAAAAAATGTAACAACAATACTTTTGCAGGAGTTTAAAAAAGAAAAAAAAATACGACTTCATTTATTTTTGTGGTAAATTTTTTATATATAATGATTTAATTTGTGGAATAATGTTCAAGCTTATTTTGCTTTATATTTAAATCGTCATCTTAATATTACATCAATATTTGACTATAACTTTTATGTATAATATTTATTAAAATTTTGAATTTAAACATTTTTATTAATAAAAATAAAAAATTCATTAAAAATTTATAATAAATTTTTAAAAATAATTTCTCTCTATAAAATAAACTTAATATTATAAGTGCATTTATTTTTATTTTTTTTGTAATTTGACTCTCAAAAACACCTTTTAAAAAAGATTAATCAAACGTAATCTACTTATTTATCAATAAAATGAATTAGTCAAACATAAATTAATTTTTTTCAAAAGCACTTTTCTAGAAAGTTATTTTTAAAAAGTGCTTATAAAAATAAGTAGCTTTTACTAGGTATGTCAAACAGGCTTGTTATCTGGTAGGAAAAAAAATGTATCTAGGTGTATCTTTCTCAAAATATGATAGGAAACTCTTAATAAGCGGTAAGATACACAATTATTTAAAAATATAAATAGAATTAGTATATATGATATGAATGTAGTCTAATAAGGTTGATTTCTCTATTTGGATGGGCTAACAAATTGGTCATAATTTAACTCGTTTGATTTTTATTAAGTTGTCATTTGACAATGAAATTAAATTGTATTTACTTTATTTGGAATTTTTAAATTAAAATCGAAGTTATGTTTGATCACTTTTGCAAAGAATATTTAAATTTGAATGTATTTTTTTATAAAAATAGTATGGTTTATACACCTCAATTTCTAAAAATAGCCAAATCATCTAACTTAACGAATTTACTTGTAACATATAATCACATTTGCATTAAAAGAGTAGTATCTCAAAATAGATAGTCACATGATATCACAAATTAGATCTCATAAACAAGCTACTACATACTATTACAAATATTTTCACTTTATTTGAAATTTTGATATAAAAATCGTATTTGATTATAATTTATGTAAATAATATTTAATTGTTGAATGTACATTTTCAAAAAACAAGTAATACGATTTAAACATAAGATATAATGTATATAGGGCCATTTTAATAAATAATTTAAATCCATTTAACAAAAGATTTGAGTAATATATTCTGTTTTTAGTCATTTTACTTCTTCTTCTTTTTTCCATTATCCAAATTAAAGTTCAAAGAAGGTGGGTCCAATGAATTCAACTTCTTTTATCCAACATTCATATCATATGATCATCATTAATACGAAATATAACATCATTCTTCCTTTTTCAATTGACGTACGTTCCCTTACTTTCCTACGTGATATCACGTAAAACGTTAACTACATTCACTTTCTCTTGATTCCTTTTTTTCCCCTATAAATAAGAGAATTAAGTGTAAAATAGTTACTCCTCCCCGCCTAAAACAAAGTTAAAATCCTGCTTAGAATAATAAGTTACATTTATATATATGTGTAAGCATTAAAATTTTTTGTGATTCTAAATACGTGTTCGATTCCAGTTAAGATTTTTGGAGGTTGTTTTATCATATACTTTAGTTTATGTCATCTATATAAAGAGTAATATATTCCCTTAAAAATGTATCTCGAATATTCCGCAAATTCATGAAATATTCACAAAGATCAATGGAGATCAAATAAATCTCAAGGAGGTTCATATCATCCTAATTCGAGAAATACAAATTCAGAAAAAAGAATAAGGAAGAAACAAAATTGTACACATTATTTATTAATATAATATTCTTGTTCTTCAGATATTGTTTGTGATTGCTTATTTCTATCACTTTAAAATTTGTTGCAATCAATTTGCTTCTAAAATATTTTCACAACTCCACAATTTTAGATCTACATTATATCTTGTCTTAATATATACTCCCTTCGTCTCAATTTATCTGGTACTTCCGAATTTCGAGATTCAAACAAGTGTATCTTTGACCGTAAATATTTTCATATATCTTTTACTTATTTTGAATTATCAATTATTGTGACTTATGATACTTTTTACGTAGTTTACAAATATATATATTTCATTTCAAAAGAATTGAAGATTTTACGTGCAAATCCCTGATCAAACTTAAACTATTTGACTCTCAAAAAATGAAAAAACTAAAATTGTCATACAAATTGAGATCGAGGGAGTATATTTTTAAAATCATATATATGGAAGCAATTGTGGTAGATCGAATTAGCATCAAAGGTTTCAACTGATAAAGAGAAAGAGAAAAAAAAGAGCCTATGAAAGCTATTGTTCATGTTGATGAGGAGTCACCCGAGCGTGGAATTTAGTACTACATACCATGAATTGCCAAGAACTTGGAAAGAAGAGAGGAGAAATGGAAATTGTCCGATTCATTTAAAACACTCATTGATTGTTCATGTGATTAATAAATTATTTTACTACCGATAAAAGTAGAATTTTAAGTTTAAATGTTTTCGATGGTAGAAAGACAATATTCTTTATGAAATGGACTAAAAAAACGTGTGCGGCATAATTGAAGTTCCTCTATTTATGCTCATGTTTAATGTAGCCGAAGGGTTGCCAATTATAAATCATTTGTCAAAAAAATTATACTATATATTGTTACAAATTATAGGTCATCTTTAATGAAATTTGTGACTTCGCCACTGATTATATTACCTTATCCACCCCAGTGGCGGACCCAGGATTTTCGTTCAGGGGTTCGAAAAATAAAAGTATAAACGTGTAAATAAACCAACAAAAAAAAATCAAGGAAATAGTAGTATATAGTTTATAGGTACAAAAAGTTAGTTTCGTTACAAGAAATTCGAAACTAACATAAGTGATTACAGTGAAACAAAAGGGTCCGCCCTTATATATACAGTGTAATTTTTTATCGAGGGGTTTCGGGTGAACCCTGGACAACACGTGGGTCCGCCCCTGATCCACCCCCGCCCCCCACAAACAAAAGGGTAAAACTTGATAGATGAAACCATGCATTTTAAGAAAGGAAAAATCCTTTTGGCCAAAAATAAATTTGGTCAGGCTAGAATGGTATTTTACCTATCGTATTTTACCTTTTAAAACATTTTTACTCTTTTAATTTTAATATCTTTTAACTAAAAAATGAAAAAAAAGATTAGTTTATTTTAAAATAAAAAAATTATTATAGTATTTTTAAATTTTTGGCGAAATTCTGACCAATTTTTTTGGTCATTTATCATTACCCTAGTTACAACCAAAACAAACCTAAAGAGAAGCTACTAATTTAGGTATATGAAAAGAAAATATGCGTAGTTAGTTTCTATAATGTTTCTGTATCCTTTCTTTCCGACAGGCAACACAGCAAGGTAAAAGAGGGAAAACAAAACAGTCCCTTTTATCTCTCCCTTCTCTCTAGTACTAGTAAACTTGATAACTCCAAATAATAATGAAAAATAAACTATAAGAGAAGTATATTCAGATAATATGATTCATTGAAAACCAAGTTAAATATATAGAGTAAGTCATTATAAAATACAACAAACCCTAATCTTTTCTTCTTCTTTAAATCCTTCAACAAAGAAAAAGAAAAAGAAAAAAAAAACAAAAAGAGTAATACTAGACACTCTTTTGTGGATCTCGCTTAAATTACTAATAGTATATATGAAAGCAGATTGAAGATTTAAAGTTTAGAGCCAGAGCGCTCCGGCTTGTTTGAGTAGAGGAACAAGTGTACCATTTATATGACAAGCCATAACAGTTTCAATTCCTCCCAAGAATTTGCCACCAACGAAGACGGCCGGCACAGGTTGTTGCTGGCCATCACCGGCTAGTTGAAAGAGCAAATCATGAATTTCCTTGCCAGCAACATCCCTATCTAGCTCAACAATAGTAGGTCCCACACCGAGCCCAAAGAGTAGCTGTTTCACAACGTGACACATGCAACAACCACTCATTGTGAAAACCACCACCGCATTACCCGACACCAACAACCGTACCCTCTCGTATACCGACTCCATTCTTGATTCTCCAACCATCCTCATAGACGATGACGATGACTCCTTCACTACCTGCATTTTCTATTGGGGAGAAGAAATTTGTTTGTTAGTATCATGAATAAAGATTGGGTTTTATAGGAGTAGTGGGTATGGGGGTAGGGGTGTATCTGAACCCGGCAAATTCTGACGAGTTTGATATTTCCTCATTTTTACAACAGCAAACAAGGCGCAGTACGATTGATCTTTTCCCAATCATCTACTTTATTTGCATGCCTTTCGTCTACCTTTTGCCTTTTTTTTTTTACACAATATGTGTGTAATTAAAGAGAAAGGGGATGACTAAAGTGGATATGGTCATCGCCTTTTGTTTATTATTTGTAATTAACACACCAATTAAAAAATAATTATTAATATAGTGAATTTAACATTTTACCCCTATTAATTATGAAGTAGATGAATTAAAAATTTACGATTTTCAAAAGTTATACTTTTTTCAAAATTAATTAATTGAAGATATAATAGGTAAAATAAATTTATTCTTTTTTGATTTGTCAAAATGAACAAGTAAAAAAGAAAAATAAATAGGACAAGTAATTAAGGACGAGAGAGTAGGAGTTTAGAGAGTATGTAATTAACTAATATGATGTTATTAGGACCACTTGATGAAAGAATAATTACTACTATTAATTTAGTTTGTTTTTCTTACTTTTTATTTTAATTTATTTAATAAAAATGTTTATTTCCCATTTTTATAGTGTTTTAATTCTAACTTTTCAAACGAATTAGTCTAATACAAATTGTTTTTATTTTTCAAAACCATTTATCTGAAGAAATTGTTTTAAAAATAATAATTCTATAATAAGCAATTTTTAGCCGTAAAGCCAGACATACTCTATAAATCTTATGAGTTTTAAATGAAAAGTGTGTATAATGTATTTAAATGGTATTAAATGTTTAGACATTTTAGAAGTATATTGCATTTTCTATTGGGGTTTTAATAAAAATAATTGGAGAGAAGAAATTTGTTTGTTAGGATCATATAGGAGCAGTGGGGGGGGGGGGGGGG
>JAJOOR010005306.1:0-62927 GCA_036250505.1 Solanum acaule | reverse complement strand
TTCTTGGGTTGTTGTACTTGAGCTGAGGGTCCTCCGGAAACAGCCTCTCTACCTCCACGAGGTAGTGGTAAGGTCTGCGTACACTCTACCCTCCCCAGACCCCACTTAGTGGGATTTTCACTGGGTATGTTGTTGTTGTTGTTGTTGATGTGTGTCTACCACACATACAACATTGTACCTTTACCGTTAAACCAAAACCTTGGGGCAGCTTTTAGTTCCAATCTAATGACTAGATTCTTACCGTATAATTTTCTAGTCTTATTCAACTAACCTATCTAACATATATTAACAGTTCACATATCAATTCGCAAGCTATATTTATTGACTATTAATGTCTCTTCAATTTTAAAAAACAAAATGTCTCTTCAAGATAGATACTGTGGTGATGAGTGGTACCTCTTGGTGCCTATATTAAAACATTGGTTGAGTGAACCCTTATCTTGAACAACACCTAATTTTAGGTCTTATGCACCAATGTAATCCAAGATGAAAAGCGGAAAAAAGAAGTGTTGAGGTCTACTGGAGCTTTAAGCCCAAAGCACAAATAAACCATGAACTTCAATGTAGGAAGTTGCAACTGAAGGGAATGATAAGGAATATATATGCAGTTCAAGAAAATAATAATTATAAACCCAAACAAGCAATAATATGGACAAAAGAAGGAAAAACTACAATTAGGTGAAAGATTTATCGTTTAGTTCTGCTATGTTCAAGACAGAATTCATGAACTTTAAGGTGCTCTTTCGTGCCTTGGAAAAGCTTTGCTTAAGCAGAGTGTTGCACACAAATTTTGCATAAAATGTGGGCTTAAACTTGCCTTGAGTGACACTGGACAACAATATTTAGTAACCTTCAAAATGAGCCTTTTAGCAACACTAATTATGTCATCTTTTTTTTTTTTGAACAGGAAAAGAAAAAATAACATCTTTTACCCTCTAAGTTTAGCTTTTCCTCCATGTCCACATTTTCAAGACTAGGACCTCCTTTGGTCATTGCCATTGCTAACTGAACAATGAACTAAAAAAAATGCAAAAACTACTACCAGATCTAGAGAGATAGAGCTGATTGGAACTCCATTACATATGAATGAGAAAATAGTCGTGAATGCAATTAATAACAATTTCTTTGCACCATCCAACAAGGGATTGCTTGGTCGAAAATTGGAAAACAACCTTCAAATCATGCTTTGACTCCCAGCTGGAGGCAATACAATGTGAATAATTCTTATCTGTCTAAATTTTGATGGACAAAGTGATAGGGTACCTTCCAAGATGGGAGGTAGTAGGAGATGTGAGAAAGCTAGCTTGGGCACTAACAGTTTATATATAAATACACATATGAAGACATATATGTGTGGGTGTTCACACACACAACAAATATATTGTAGCGCCTGGAAAATTTCAAACACGTGATGGTGTAGAGGAAATAAGTGAATTCCACAAAAGACTAAACAATTGTGCATCTATTTTAACTCAAGCATGTCTATCCGCTGGTCGAATATTACTACTGTTTTAGAGCAAGTGATCTTCAAATCCTTAACCTATAAACCACAACTCAACAGAGGCTGCCCAAGAGGTGTAATTACCACAACCATCTAACTTTACTGTAGAAATTGCAAGTGATGGCGTAGAGGAAACAATTGACTTATCAATCTGATGATCAATTTGGTTGAACCATTTTTTTTGGCACAAAAAGAAGTACCGATGAAACAAAGAAGTAAAAGTCTTTAACAGATCTAGGAGAGTGATATGTGAGAAACAAAGAAGTAAACAATCAGATGTAAGAAAGAATAAATTTTTTTTCTTCTAGATGAATATACAAAGACTCAGAGAAAACAAAGAGAACCAATTGAACTAGAATAAGAGGAAAAAGGAAAGAAAGGAATTTAGACAAAAAAAATGACCGGAGAAAGAGAGAGGTGAGACTCAACAGTGTTGTGATATAGTAGAATTAGCAAGACCTTAAAGTGTGATAAAGACGATTTGAATTAATGTTTTAAGTAACAAAAGAGGTTATGAGCTAGAGCTATATTGCACTGGCATGATAACAAGTATATGAGGTGTATTGGAAGTGATCTAAGGGTTACGGAAACTCAAAAACACAAGTCGAGTTTGGAAGTTTTTCTACGAGTTAAGTTTGCGAATGAGCTCGCACAAGGTCCAACTTCAAACATGTTATCTCTCGGGTCATAAGGAGTTAAGAGTTGAATTACCTATTAAATTAAAGGTTTACTAGTCTAGTTTCCAAAGTATCAAATCATTCGCCAATTCGACCTCAATACAAAAAGTTCTATGTGTTTTACTACAATCCTGCATAGTGCCCAAGCGCATGCGATGGACACGTGGCACATCCAAGGGTGTCTATAATCAAATCTCAAAAATCGACTTTTTATTCATGTTTCTTCATCTTCTTACCTTGATATGAACCCTAGCAGACCTAAATCCCTCCTCATCCATATCTTCAAGGTAAGTTAATCTTCCATGGAATGGAATCAAGTGTATTTCTCATCCTAGCTCATGAAAACATACCTTAATTATGTGGAGTTCTTGAAGGTTAATTAGTTTCCCTTGGTGATTTGAAATGTTTTGAGCTGGATTTTCTTCGAAGTAAGGTATGTCTATTCTCCTACTCCCATAAATGATATTCTAGTGGCCTTTTGAGAATAGTTTACAGGCGAGACTTATGAGATGGTGATCAGAAGCCTGTGAGTCCGAGTTTCACCCTTTTCGGTAAATTGAATTATTGAGATTGATATATGTATTGGATTATTTTTGGTTGTTACAAGGTAGGAGGGAGAATGAATGGCCTAGTAGGAAGTGGTTGAGCTGTTATTGCTAACGAGATAGCTTAAATATGAAAAATGTCATGAATTGCGAATTTTACGAGCTTGTCGCTCATCGAGTGTCGTTATCTTGTATATGTGTGGCAGAGTTTATTGGTTAGATACTAATGTTAGATTATTATTTGTCGTTCTTGTAGATTAATGTAATAAAGGGAGGGTCGATCCTTCATAAGCTTTTCTTAATCAAGAATTGAGGTATGCTAGACTAAATCCATTCTTCGCTGCTAAGACACAACCTCCCTATCATACATTCCCTCTTATATGAATCTATGAGGTCTTATATGCCGAAACGACATAAGCAACTAGAGTTACAGTCAAATCTCTATAGTGGCAGCTACTAATGTTAGATTATTATTTGTTGTTCTTGCAGATTAACGTATTAAAGGGAGGGTCGATCCTTCATAAGCTTTTCTTAATCACGAATTGAGGTATGCTAGACTAAATCCATTCTGCGCTGCAAAGACACGACCTCCCTATCATACATCCCCTCTTATATGAATCTATGAGGTCTTATATGCCGAAACGACATAAGCACCTAGAGTTACAGTCAAATCTCTATAGTGGCAGCATTTGTCTGATAGTTTCATGGCTGCTCCAGTGAGGTGTTATTATATATGTATATTGACATTTGACATTTAGCTGCTATAACGACGTTTTGCCTACCACCAACCAATGTCTCACCAAATGCCTCTTCCAAATAAACACGGTCATATGGAAGTTGAGCTGCTATTTTTTGAGATAAAACTTTGAAATTCATTTCTCGAATGTTCATTTCTTTATCTTTAAGCCATATTACTTCAAGTAGTGGATATTTTTAAATCTTTAAACATCTAGGCGGTGGTTCGTCCTCTAGGCTAAGTTGTGGTGGTTGCTGGTTTTCAATCTATCTTTTACCTTCCTAAAATATTTCCATCTCTTATATAATTTCATCCATCTTAATATTCAACAATCAGAACTTGTTCCAACTTGTTTTGCAGTCATTCTTTGCTTGTTTTGAACAAGTAGTTATTTGTGAGTTTAGAATGTCATCTTTCACCTCGTTCTGGAATCACTTGATTTCGAGTTCAACATCCTTTGTTGTTCTTGAAATCAGACCATCTATGCATTATTTTCTATTGAAAAACTTAATCCTGGTCGATTGGTTCTTGTCAACTCCAAAAATCACATCAATTTGACATTATCATTTATTTGTACCAACAAAATATTACAATATCACTCAATCAATCAATTACGTCTCAATTGGGTCAATAAATTACAATATAAGGCATGAAATGATCTAGAAGTACTGAAATTTCCAGAGCTACATTTCCTTTTCTCTATCTTCCGGAAAGCAGTTCAAGAGAATGTTGCCCAAAAGTGAAAATGAGTCGCACTGCTTTTATTTTTCTGGATTGCAAATCTATTAAAAAATGTGTGCAGCATAGTCTTAAACTCGTTCTATAATTTTTTTCCCACTAGCATCCTGAACTAATCAACAGGGTTTTGATTAATTCGCCCCAACACTGATCTTATGTAGAGTTGAAATACACAAACAACTAAGAGATTGTATTGGATACAAAAGACATCATTGCAGTAATTGTGGATTCAGGTGCGCAATTTGTGAATAACGTATAGACTTCATCAAATTTCAAATTCCCCCAAAAGAAAAGATGTTCCATTATAAGGAAAACATAAGAGTACTTTATGGTAAGCTAATTGTTTTTGTCAGATATTTCCTTTTGTCTGAATATAGTTTTGCCCTGTATTGTTCCAAAATAGGTTGGGGAATTGATGTGTACTGAAGGTTTAGATGAGCTATCCTTTTGTGGTTAGTCGATAAAATATAGTTTCGCGTGGAGTTATTTCTTCCCATATTATGGGTGTAAAAATTGGTCAATGGTTTTATGGAAGCCTCTAACTAATTTCCAACAGTCTGCACATTTCCTTAATAGTAATTCAGATATGACCAGATAATCACACATGTCAAGCAAATAGACAAAGTTCTCAAAAGTCCAAAGCACTTTATTTACCAGTACTAAATAACAGAATAAGTTTAAGTCCACTTGTTGGATAAATAGAACCTAAAGATATAGGAAGTAGAAAGAGAAAGAAGAATTTATTACCATGTCCACCACAGTTTGGCTGGAAAGAAACTCAAATACCCCATCACTGGCAATCACAAAGAAAGGATGATCTGAGGTGAGCTCCAAAACAACAATTTCAGGATTTGCAACAACACCAATTGTCTCAGCAACAGAATCACCTATACTTCTTGTAAAAGCCGTACCAGGATACATCCCATTTTGCACCCACAACCTAGGAGGATCACCATCATCACCTTCTTCAGTGTCCCAACATTGCACATCTGGATTTTTCAATCCTTCAATCTGATCCAGTGTAAGAACTCTTGCTCCACAGAGCTTAACCCGCTCAATCTCATCAGGCCTAAATGGTGTTTGGTCGATTGAAAGGTCAACAGCCACGACTTCATCACCCCGTCTCTCAGCTATAACAGCTCTTGAATCACCACTATTAGCGACATAAAGTGCTGTACCTCGTACGAGTATAGTAATTGCAGTTGTTCCGCTCATGCTATCATCTATAGCGTCAGCGTGCAACTGCGAGTTGGTCATCAAGAATGCCGCATGACTTGCCTCCACAGCATCTAAATGAAATTTACTGTTCCTAAGCAAATTTTCACAAATTTTATTTTTCGCAAACTGGGAGCATTGAGCTCCATACTCTCCATGGCCATCAAAAACACCAAAGAAATGATCATCTGGACTTGTTCCAAATGGAGTGTGAATGCATAAACTATCTTGATTAGCTTTATCAAGGGCATCAGGATAGTACCCTCTTTGAGATAGAAACGAACATCGTAGTTCATAATTCCCTGATGGAACTTTTACAACCCGTGAACCATCAGGTGGTAAAAATTGTGCAGAGACTCTTGACAGTCTTCTTATACCAATTTCATTATCCCTAGATAGACTTAATTGATTAAGTTGATCTCTAATTTCTCCATCTTCCCCATTTGATGAAGCAGGTGAAAATACACCAATTTCAGCAGGTTTCACATTTTTAGGCTCTTTAACATCCACATTCCTTGGTGCACAAATCTCCCCAATACAAGCTCTTGAATAAACACAACCCATAACTATAAACACCAAACCGAGACAAACCCACACCCCAAACCTACCAAATAATTCATCACAAACTTTTTACTTTCAAATAACCGAACAAAATTTTCTCCTAACTTATTAGCAGCACCTCCTTGAGATTGAAAACAAAAATGCCAGAGTAGTAAAGTTGAATCTGAAAAATAGAAAAAAAAACACTGTCAAACCTGGTTGCTGTCCATTCAAATATAACAAAATTCAACCTCTCCAAGGAAACCCAGAATTGCAATTAAAAATAACTTAAAATTGGAAGCATAAAATGAAAGCCCAGTCACCACTGGAATGAAATTATCAATTAGAGATTACAAATAAGCATAATTGGAAGATTAAACAAAATTCCCTGGAATCCAATTTGTTGGGTAGTCTTGCTTATTGAGAATAAGAATGAGAATGGAGTAGTTTATAAACAGCATGAATGAATATTTTACTAGTATAAACTGCAATTCTCTTCATATACGACAAGCTATTCATCAAAGTGTTAAATCTGGATAAGAAATAGTAACAGAGAACATACTGTATTATAAATGCAATTGAACCAAATGGGTTTCTTCCTTCCTTGTCAAATAGAAATAGATAGATGGACACTGCAAGTAGGCAGAGAGAGAGAGTGCAGAGAGACGTAAACAGTGCATGTGTGGAAGGGCTTGGCTTGTATCTCTTTTTCACTTCTAGTTGGAACTACTATCACAAACCACGCGCTTTTTTCTACACGCAACTCTCTCTTCCCTACCAATAAACCCAACGTGGCCCAATTTTTTGTATTCATTTTCCAAAAAAAAAAAAAATACTACTCCATAATTATCTAAACCAAATAAATCATGAAACACTCATTATATATTATTATGATATATTCAAAATGTTGAATATAACTTACTTACATAAATCATAAACTGACTATACATTAACTATATATTCTGATACACCCAAAATGTTTTATATAACTTAAATGAAGTATACATTACGAGTGTCACAACCCAAAACTACACACTAGACGTGACATGGTGCATACAAGCATAAGCTATGACCTTATCATTTTGCATCAACACACAACAAAAACCAATTTTGGAGGAATCACAATACAAAACGGAACCATCTGAACCTTCCTATAAAGTCAAAACTAGGGTTGAAGTAAGTCGAGTATTCAACTCCTGAAAACTCTTCTCACGAGCTTTGGACCACTAAATTTCACTTTCTTTTGAGTCAAGGTAGTCAAAGGAGAAGCAATAGAGGAAAATACTTCCACAGACCATCTATAGTAACCGGTTAAACCTAAGAAACTCGTAATATTTGAGGCAGAAAGTGGCCTAGTACAGTTTTTAATTGCATCAGTCTTCTTAGGATCAACTTGGACACCTTCTCCTGAGACTATATGGCCTAGGAATGCTACTGACCTCAACTTGAAACATTTTCTAAATTGAGCAAATAATTGACGATCATTGAGAACTTGCAAGACAATATCTCCTCAAATGATCGGCATGCTCATCCTTGCTTCGAGAATAGATCAAGATGTCATATGTGAACACAATGATGAACATATTCAAATATTTCTTAAACATCTACTTCATCAAATCTATAAAAGTTGCAAGAGCATTCATTAGTCTAAAAGATGACAGAAAATTCATAGTGATCATACCAAGTCTTGAAGGTTATCTTTAGAATGTCACATTCTTTGTCCTTGAGTTGATGATAGCCTAATTTGAGGTCAATCTATGAAATTAATGTCACAACCTAAGACTACCCCCTAGATGTGATATAGTACCTAGAATCCCAAGAGACTCTAAGCTTAACCACATGGCATAGCATGACACTAAGATAACAACATAACTGAAATAACATAAAAGTGGAATATAAGTCTCAAATGATAAGCTCAACATAATGGTGAAATCTAAGTACAAGACCATAATACAAAAATACAAATATCTGACAACAAGCCACTACTACATAATAAGTGACTAGGATAAGCCCTAACTCACTTGAATAATCTAAAACTGAAATAAGTCTGAATGACATAAAAGCTTGAGTGTGGAAAGGTCCCCGAATCATGAGGACTCACCAAAAGTTGTGTTAAGCTGATTAGAGTCTATGCTAATCGTAGGCAGGATGAGATGCGTCAGAACCTATATTATATAACAATATAGGCACAAGAAATGTATGCGGTCAGTACTCAGAATGTAATGGGCATAAGAGAAGATGCATGAACATAACATAAGAACATGATAAATCTGAAAACATTATTAATATAATGATAAAGTAAACATGACATGAAAACAGATAATTTGATTCTGAAAACATAGTACAAGGTCAATGCAATATTCTAAGAACATAATCATAATATAAGTGATAATCATAAGTCTTTTGTGGGAGATATCGTTTACCGATATAAAGTATGTGAGATATAACATGAAGTTCAGTGTACTGTTCCCACGCGGAAAAAAATGTCATACTTTCCAAGGTAAGGACCATAATCACGAGCTTAGGTGGATCCACTAGCTAGAGTCAATTAACACTAAATTGTATAGGGGGATGTAGTTCTAGGACATGGGGATTGCTTCTAAAGGTTTCAAGCCTCTACTGATTGGTGAAACTTCATCCCAAGGTTTCCTCGGTGCTAAGTAAAATCCCAATGAAAAACATGCATAATCATATTCATATTCATATTCATGACATGTGAACTAGTAAGAATCTAGTAATACCCAATTATTCATAACATAATCTCATAGCCAAAAGAATAGTTCCTTCAAATCATGATTTCATAACATACTCAATGATACACTTATCTAAAGCATCTAAATCATGATAATATTTCAAAATAAGAAATACTTCAATCAGAAACATTCTATTTTCATAAAACTGATTGATACTTTATCTAAAAGAATCCTTGATTCATAAAATCTTCATATCATAATGCATACATATCAACATAACTTGAATTCATATTGTAAAATACTTGCATAGCATGAATTCATAAAAATATGATTGAAAACATTAAATTATGATCAAACCTAGCATAATAAGATCAATCATGATGAATAAACTTAAATTCAAATAAACCCATAAGAAAATCATTAAACCCTAAATTTTGGGTTAGTATCGTAAGTATAGATATTGAGGTTTCTTTGGGACTCAATGGGTGAAGAGGATTTATTGATGAATTTACCACATACCTTGATGAAATCCTAGATTGAAATCTTGAAGAGGAGACTTGAAGCTCTATGAATTCCTTGATTCCTTGTGAGAGAAGACTTGAGAGAATTTTGGAGTTTGAGAGAATGAGAGTGAATGGGCAAGGGTTATGGTCTTAGAATCAATTATATTCCTTCAATATAAGACCAAAACAATGTATTATAGGAACTAAAAAAGTAGGAAAAGACCTAAACAACTCTGAGAAATAACCGATGGATAGTGACCATGACAATCTTTTATGGTTTGTATAACATTCTACAGACCGTATCGTCCATCTGTAATTCTTCTTACTGAAAGTTCACATCTCTGACTAATCATGAACCATTTCCATAAACCGTAATTCCTTATAAAATTCATACAACTTCCTTCGTAGAATGAAATCCTGGAAAATCACTTGGGTTCAGGACTTGAACCACGAACTGCGTGTACAATCTGTATTTCTTTTCATGACCTGTACTGGCCAATCATATAATCCATATTGAAATCATTAAGTCTATGATGACAAACTATATGTACCTTTCTATGAGACGTAGTTCCAAGTATGGCCCTTGAAGTTGGGTTGTAGAACTCAGGCACTAAAATCACTAAGATAGAAGATCATAACCACGAGACCAACTATGACTCGTGTTCCCAACCACATGTCATACTAGTGACTCATACAATATGGTCTGAGACTTGACATTTTCTGAAATCTTGAGGCACTAACCACAACTGGTTTCCATGGGCTGTGACACCATGTATGACCAGTAAACCATTGTCGTGAAACTTTGCACCAACAACTTTCCAACTTCAAATGACTTTTACATTTCTGAGGTGTTACAATACCTCATATTTGGAAACATTCATCCTCGAATGGGATTGAACTAAACATGAATAAAGTAGGGAAAAGATATAATAGCTCAACATGAATTCAAAATACATAAGAATGCATAAAACTAAGGAGTAATCCACTTCGGGCTAAAACATAAAGTTTAAAATTGATTTCATGAACATGCATACCTAGGGAAACATGAGAATAGCTGAAACGCATGAATCTGAATGAGTACATAGGATGAACTAATACCTCAAGCTGAAACTAAAGCAAAGGGAAAGAGGTGGGGGGTACTTGGACATCATATCGGATTTGGCCTCCCAAGTAGCGCCCTTAACTAACTGATTCCTCCAAAGAACTTTCACAAAAGCAACTTCTTTGTTTGTCAACTTCATGACTTGTTGGTTGATGAGTGGTAGATTTGCACTCATTTAAGATCTATTTAGCTCAATAATTAGTGTCCTCAATGCCTAATTTTGTTCTATTCTGATAAAATATTAATAATTTGCAGCTATAAAGACAATTGGAAAAGGCAAGGATTGATGTTGGAAAGAATGACCAAAAATGCAAAACGAAGTGCAAACTACACATAGTTGATTGCTTAACAAGAAGGGCGGATCGTCAATTGAGCACGACCTCACCCAAAATGATAATGCATAACACTTATGTCTATCAAATCAGGTCGGCGAACTCCAGTAGAGAATGTGATGTGCCGAATGAGAAAGGTGGCCTTGATGAGCATCGCTCAAAATGATAGTGCAAAAGAAAAAGATTGAATGCTTGAAAGGTGAACCAAGGTGGTACTCGACAATTCGTCGAACGTGAAAGGCAGACTCAATCGAGTTCGCCAACTTAGGTTCAAACACCTGAAGCCTAGAACATCAAAAGGCGATCTAAGGAGCAAGAGGCGATTTGCTGAACGAGTTCAGCGAGCTCGACTAATGTCGTTGATTTAGTCACGTAATAGATTTTGGGAAATTATAAATAGCTCAAAGGAGAGAAAAACTAGAAATTAGATCTTAGAATAGAAAATATCATATTAGAGTGTGTGCAAAGTTTAGAGAGAGAACACTTTACCTTTGAAGAACACTTTTTCTAGCTTTTAAGGTTTTACAACTTTGTGCTTGAAATTGATAAATTCAAGTTTAATCCAAGGTGGGTTTACTTGTATTGCCTAATTTCATGTTACCCACAGTTGCTTTTATGGAAGGTATAATCTCTTTACTTTTTGTGATGGGTGGCTAAAACCCCAAGATCTAGACGTGTAATTATGGGGTTGGTGTTGATTTAATGTAGTGGATATTATGTTATGCTCTATTTTGCTGTTGTTTATACATGAATTTTGTCTAATTAGCATGGGTTTAATTTATGGGTTAAGGTTGCAAACTTAATTCCTACTTTCGATCTCTGGTTGATGCTCGAAAGAGATTAATGGGAGTGGGTAATTAGTCTGATACTAGCAATTTAGGTTTGATGTCTATAACATGCTTGAAAATAGAGGTTTTGGGTCAGATCTATTTTCCCTGTTCTTGAAAGCGATAATAGAGTAACGTATTGGGTTGTTTAGGTTGGCATTTAGATGAGACCGAAAGGAGATTCTATGCATAGATGCTTTGAGATCAAAATATGATTAGCGTTAATGAAGATGACTTAGCCTATTTATGAATGCTTATCACTATAGAGCAGCACAATTACTCCTATGTGACATCGATTTCCAATTCATGCACCCCTAGATTGCTTGTTAACTCTTGATTTACTTGATACTTTAGTTTAATTGCGATAATTGATAACCATAGCTTTATATTAAATTAGTGGAATTATCCCAAATTTCTTAATAGGAATTCTCCACGATATACCATTCTCTGTGGAATTCGACCCCGACTCTTCGTTGGGTTTTTTATTGACTACGACTGTTATCCCTTTTAATTAGTTTTAAGAAGGGCATTTGAGCGCTATCATCAGTCAATAATCTCAACCACACCCGATTTATAAGAGAGATTTTCTTTCACACCAACACTTTCTAATGGTACAACTAAAGAAAGATCATAAATACATTTCTTCAATAAGGAAACATGAAAGACTAGATGCATCGACACAAAGTCTGAAGGTAAATCCAACTCATATGCCACATTCCTAAAATATCTGAAAACCTGATATGGGACTACATAATAGGTACTAAGCTTCCCTTTCTTTATGAATCTCATCATACACTTCATTAATGAGATTTATAAATAAACTCAATCATTAACGATGAACTCAAGCTCTTTCCTCCTCACATCCGCATAAGATTTCTGTCGACTCTGAGCCATCCTCAATCTATCCCTGATAACTCAAACTTTGTTCATTGCCTCATTAACTAACTCAGGCTCTATCAAAGCGATTTGTCCAACTTCGAACTAACAAATAGGAGACCTACGCCTCTTACCATAAAGAACCTCAAACAAATCCATCTGAATACTCGAGTGATAACTATTATCTTAAGCAAATTCAATCAAAGGCAAATGATCATCTCAATTACCTTTAAAGCCAATCACACAAGCTCTCAACATATCATCCAAAGTCTAAATATTGCAGGTTGACCATCGATCTACCGGTGAAAAGTTGTGCTAAGCTTAACTTGAGTACCAAGACCTTTCTAAAAAAAACTCTCTAAAACTGAGAAGTGAATTGGGTACCTCTGTCCAAAATGATGTATAAAGTCACTCTATGAAACTTCACCATCTCCATGATATAGAGATTAGCATATTCTTCGACTGAATATGAGGTCTTCACGGGAAGAAAATGCACCAACTTAGTCATTCAGTCTACAAAAAAACCAAATAGAAAAATTATGTTGTCGAATGAGTCTGATTTAAATCCATAATAAAGTCCATTTTTAAATCTTCCTACGTCCAAGTAGGAATGTTAATATCTTGAGTCATACCTCCTGATTTCAGATGTTCAACTTTCACTTATTGGCAATTTGAACACTTAGCCACAAATTTCGCAATATCCTTCTTCATCCTATTCCACCAATAGACTTCTCACAGATCATGGTATATCTTAGTGGCTCCTACGTGAATAGAATACCGAGAACTGTGAGCTTCTGATAAAATATGTTGCCTCAACTAATCAACATCCAGAATACACAAACGATCTTGATGATAAATCATAATATCTCTCCCATGAAAGAAAGCCTCAATAGCTTTTTTTTAAACCACTTTCTTCAACCCAACCAACGTTAGATCGTTATCTTGTTTAGCCTTAACATCTGCCACAAGAGACAATTCTGAAACATTTTGCACAATGACACCACCATTCTCTAAATCAACTATACACCCAAATGAGTTAGTCTATGTACATCACGAACCAGCTCCTTTTTATCACCCTTGATATGAACAAGACTATTCATGGACAACCCTACTAAGAGCATCGACAACTACATTTGCCTTATCTGCATGGTAAAAGACACTCATGTCATAATCCTTCAACAATTCAAGCCACCTTATTTGAAGAAGATTATAATTCTTCTGACTAAGCACATACATAAGGCTCTTATAATTGGTGAATACATCCACATGAACACCATAGATATAATATCTCTATGTCTTCAAGGCAAAAACCACCGCCACCAACTCCAAATCGTGAGTTGGGTAATTCTTCTCATTAACCTTAAGTTTCCTTGAAGCATAAGCTATCACCTTACTATGTTTCATCAAAACACAACCAAGACTAATTCTGGAGGCATCACAATACATAACAAAACCATCGGAACCATCCGGTAAAGTCGAGACTGGGCTGAAGTAAGTTGAGTCTTCAACTATTGGAAACTCTTCTCACAAGCTTCATACCATTGAAATTTTACTTTCTTCTGAGTCAAAGTATTCAAACGAGAAGCAATAGAGGAAAATCCTTCCACAAGTCATCTATAGTAACCGCCTAAACCTAAGAAACTCTGAATATATGAGGGAGAGAGAGGTCTAGGTCAATTCTTAACTACCTCGGTCTTTTTAGGATGAACTTGAATACCTTCTCAGGAGACAATATGGTCAAGGAATGAAACCGACCTTTACCAAAACCCACACTCTCTAAACTTGGCAAACAACTAATGATATTTGGGAGCTGCAATAAAATCCTTAAATGATCGATATACTCATCTCTACTCCGAGAATAGATCGATATGTGATCAATAAATATAATTATGAACATGTCTAAGTAGTGCTTGAACATTCTATTTGTCAAGATCCAAAGTACACCCTAGACGTGATATAATATATAAGACCCCAATAGGCTCTACACAAGCCACTTGACATACATATACACACCATAATAGAGAAATGTAGGAAATTTCATGTGAATAAAAGAGTTTGACATTAAAGTGGAAATCTATCATAGTCTTGACAAGCCATATAGTATATCAAAAGAAGTGGTCGGGACGTAACCCATACACCAAGTACAATGTCTGAAAACTAAAAGCATAAGAAAAAAATAATGAAGATGACATGAACCTCGGAACATGAGGACTCACCATGTCTTTAACCTCGAACAATCAAATTCTCACCAACTAGCCACGAGCGGAAGGAGATGAAGCGTCATGCCCTACATCATTAAATAATATAGGTACAAGTATGCATTAGTACATGAAATGTACTAAGTATGAGGTATATGCAATAAAACATGAAACATGATCATAAGAGAACATAATCGAAAGCATGATATGCATGACCAAGCTAAACATAGTAAAACCTTTAAAGAAGAATCGTAGATCATGAACATGGTCAATTCATCTTAAAATCATAAGGAAAAGCTTCATAAAACCTTTAAGGACAACTTATTTCATTCTGTGGGATATTAGCTTTAACTGCCAATAGACCATGCGAGCCATAACATGAAATCCGATGTAACTCCCACATCAAGAAGGGAGAGTCTACTTGCCAATGTAGAATTTCATATCATATCATATTCTTTATGTGGATCCACTAGCTAGTCTATTTAAGGCAATCCTACAATTTGAAACTAGAGGTTGCTACTAGAGACTACCCTATTAGAGCCTCAACCTCAAAGTTCTCTTAGTGCTAAGTTAAATCTCAATGGTATAGTCATATTCATAAACATATCGTCATACAAGGATGTTTGTATTATGTAATTTTGTATAACTTTTGTATAATGTAATTTTGTATAACATAATCTGCATAACTGCTTAAAGTTTAGATGTTTGTATAAATTCGTTATTTCGAGTTTACACAAAATAGTTCAATTATACAAACATACCCACGGATTGTAAAACTCACCCGCAAATTATACAAACTCACGAATTATACAAACCAACAAATTATACAAATGAGACAACTTAAACTGTAGGTACAACTTGTAAATTCAAACTATAACTATGAAGTATAATTAAGTTTATTATAGTGGTTATTTGCGAAAATTTCTCATTAAATTATGAAGTTGGCCCATTAACCACTAACTAAATTAATTATTTTAAAAAATATCTGTTAACTAAATAATCGTAGTTAAACAAGTAATTCAAAATTCCATTTAAAATTTACGAAAAGGGTCTTTTATGAAAGAGAGATGACTCATTCTCAAAATAACCTAACGGGTCACTACAACGTTCTACCGGTCGAGCGCAAGTCCAAAGACAGAAGTTGAAGGACCAAAATATAATTATGGAATTAGTGCTTCCTTTGGAAGATTGTAAGGATATAATGAGAATTTGCGCAATTATGTTTCTTTATCTTCTTCCCAATCATGGATAGCTAGGAGATACTTCTGTTTGCAGAAAATATATTCATAGAGTTGTTGACACCTAATTTTGACCGACTTATAATCATTTCTGAATTGCTATTTGATTAAATGAGTATTTCTAAAATCCATGTTTTTATTATATGTATAAATTTGATTTAGTTAAACATAAAATAATCATAAATATTTATTTACCCCCTTCTTGTTGTTGTTGTATTATTATTATTACTATTATTATTATATGCTTCATTACAAATATATTTAAATCTACTTTTAATATAATACAATTAATTAAATAAATAAATAAAATAAATTGAGTATTTTTAATTGGTGGTATTATAGTAATTCAACATTCAAGTTTGAGAGCTCATGTTTTTAAGGTGGTATATATATAGATAGTGTAACCCAAAAATTTCTAAGTTAAGATTCAAGTCATTCTTTATTTGTGAATAAGATTGTACCGAGTGACTCTAAATTTTCTTAGATGTTAAGATAACTAGAATCCCCAGCATAAAGTTGAGTTGAAAACTTTCTTTCCGATTGAGTTTGGCTATGAGATGTTACTTGGGTCAAGTTCAAACAACCATATCTTTTAGCACATAGATTTTTAGGTGGCTCATGAACTATCAAATCGAAGGGCATTGAATCCTCTTTCCAACACCGTCTATTTTGCTAAATTTTGAGCTCGGTGTAAGAAGTTATGCCCATTTGAGTGAAGCCTCTCTAGTTAAGGCCTTTCATCAGTTTTAGAAAAGGGTAATTTGGTCTTTTACTTTTTCCCACATTTCTTAGCACGTTTTTCCTGACCCAATTAAGGGTTTAGTCAGATTCTAAATAACCCATTCACGTTCCAAACACTTAGAATTTTAGGGCAAAGTTTCAAGAAGAGGAAAAAAGGGTTTTCAAGCATTCATTCAAGGGTTGAGGAATTTCGCCAAGAACAATTGTTCTTTCCAGGTATGTAAGCTTCTCACAGTGATGGACATGTTCGTCCTCACGCCATACTATGAAATTCTTCCATCAATTCGTTCTTGAGATAGTTTGTTTAGAGATTCTTGAGTAGTTCTTGAGTTTTAACTTCATTCTTTAACAATGGAGGTTTTGAGTTCTTGAGGTGAGGGTCTTACGAATAAGTGATGTTTCTTCATAGATTTTGTGTAGAATTTCGATGGATTCGTGTTGGGTTGGTAAATCAAAAAGAGTTTGGAAGAAATTATTCGATTCTAGATGAGTTAGGGCCTGAAATTGAGAAGAAAAATTCATCGGTTTCTGGGTATGAGGGTGGGGTGGCGCACCACCACTGCGCCAGGACTACTGGCAGTAGTTTGGGGCCTGGCGCACCATGCCAGCAGTGCGCCCCAAACCCTAGCTAGTAGTTTAAGGTCTGGCACCTTACGCCAGGGTCGCCAGGTCTTTTTCTCTTCCGTCATTCTTTCCGTGTGTTCCCTCAAATCGTGTCTTCTCTCTCTTCTTGTTATTAAATCTTAAAGTCTTAATTAATCCTTGAGAGATCCTAAAAATCCTAATCACATCTCTTAATTTACATTTCAAATTAAAGTGAATTTAAGAGGAAAGTTCAAGAGGTCCTTTGAGTCATTTTGAGAATTCCTTTGCAATTGATTATAGTTTTGAACTAAGTCTTGAGGAAGTGAGTATGAGAATGACAAGAGCTTTTATTGAGTTTATTTTGAGTTTTTAGTTTCTAATGCTTGTTCAAACTCTATTCCTAAATTTTGAATTTGTTATAGGTTATGCATTGAGGTTCTTGAGTTGATTTGTTCATGTCTATATTCCAGCATAAACCCAATGAATTGAGTATTCTTGAGATGAGTAGTATTATTGAGTTTTGAGTTCTTGAGTTTTGAGTATTGAGTTTCCTATATTTTCATTGAGATCCTTGAGTTTAGTCGTTCATGTCTATATTTCATCATGAACTCTATTTTGAGTTATAAATCTTGATAATCTTTTAAAGACAATATTTGTGTTTTAAATTGGGTTTTGAGGTAAGTTTAAAGAAACATTTTGAGGAAAGTTTAACAGAACTAAGTATTCCCAAATTTATCATTTTTACATAGAGAAAAGAGAAACTTTGATTTCTAAAAAGAGTTTATGAGTTAGAAGATATTTCAGAGCAATTACCTCTTTTAAGGGGATAGTTTGAGCAATTATCTCAAACCAGAGAAAGAGTATGTTTTAATACATTTGAGGATGAGTATATATTATTGGAAGTAGTATTGAGCACCGATATGGGGATGAGTTCAGACAACTTACATTCCTCATAAACCATGTAGTCAACATGGGTAAAAAATCATATTTTTTATATGAATCCTTAGTGCCTTCGGGCATAGCTTAGTGGATCCACTTAGTTGAGATATTCTATATCCCAACAAGGTATATGGCAGTTATGGCAGCGTGGACGAGATGTTGTATCATCACGTAGCTTATAGTGATGGTTGTTGGTTAGAGAATCTCCCAAATAAGAGTAAAATAATATGTACTGTATTTTTATATATTTTGAGTTGATATCTACTGTTTTGAGTTTATTGTATTTTTATATACATCCTTGAGTCAGTATCGGTTTATTATGAAGCTTTAAACATGTTATCTTTTGATATTACTTTCATATTGGAGTTGATTTAAGGTGAGTATTGTCTTCCCACGTCATTCGACCTGCATATTATAATGATGCAAATACAGGTGTTCATTCCCATGTTACACACTATAAGTATTTCTATTGAGTATTGTTCAGACTTTATGAGTTGAGTATTTAAGTTTAGCAAATTTAATTTAGTCTTAAGCCTACTATTGCTTGAGTTAGTTCGCTTAAGGACCATCAATGTTGCTCGAGTGCCGGCCACGTCCAAGGTGTAGGTGTCACAACCCAGACCGTCGTGACTGGCACCCACACTAACCCTCCGGTGGGAGAACCATTAACTAAAACCCATCTAACAAATTTTACGAAAAACTAAGACATTTAAAGTTACGGAAGCAGGTTTAAATGTAGAAATAAACTTGAGTTCCCATAAACTTCGAAAGTCTAACAAAACATTTGCGGAAAACAGTGCCTAGAACCTAAAAGTCATTGTACCAAAACTCTACTAACAATAAGTCTCAGAACAAGAGGTACAACCCCGAAACTAAACAAACGAATATCTAAAGTACTAATCTAAGTCCGAAGAAAATGGACTAAGTAAAAGGAGAACTCATGGCAGCTTAAAAGGGCTGGCTCACCCTTGAATTTCGATCTTGATCACTACTCTCCTAACTGAGGTCTATCCAGAGCCGTCTATCGATGCCCTGTACTCAACAAAAAACGAGCAAGTGCAGTATTAGTACACAACCACATTGTACTGGTAAGATCACTCGGCTATTCCAGTAAACACAACATATATAAGCAGTCACAACAATGTAAACATGACATGCACATAATATATACACAACTATCATTTCAAGAGCAATGTACAAATTCCACATTCTCAATAACAAGTAAATATGGTAAATCAATGTTCCTCTCATGGAACCCATACTTAAACTGTTAGTGTACCGGATTGTGGTACCCGATCCCAATTAGTGTGCCGGACGGACACCCGATCCAATATATGCGCCGAAACGTGGCACCTGATCCAAGTTAGTTGTAGAACGTAACACCTAATCCATTCAGCACAACCACAATCACAATCACACTCATATGTACATTCTCATAATCATACAATCAAGTGTTGAATTATGACATACATTTATTCGTTTGCACTTATTTAATTAGGTTTGATCAACAATGCTTTATTCTCATACATACATGTATTACAATGAAGTAATCACCAACATATATAACGCAAACAGGAAATCAAACCATCACCTACCTCGAAATCAAGCTTGAATCCCCTTAAGGCACTTGAATCTTCCCTTTTCAGATTCTTTCTGCTTGTTCATGGTCTAAAAATAACAAATTAATGCAAGGATCAATAAACGAGGCCTAATTACCTGGATTACAATCGAAATTATCAACCCTAGGCTAAGCCCAAGATCCCAATACCCAACTTAGGGCTTTTTCCACCATTAGTTTTTAGGTCAAAACCCTCCCCCATTGATAATCACCTATAAATCTAAGTTCTACGGATCAAAAAACGGGTTAGGGGAGTAAAAACCTTACCTTTAGCGCTAGAAGAGGTGGAAAACAATCAAGAACTTGCCCTGGTTCGTCTCTTAGCTCTCAAGAACAAAAATTGCAGAATAATAACATTTTTGGGGTTTAATGCCGACTTAAGTCGCGACTGGCCCGTCGTAGCGGAACCCAACCCGCCACAGCGGCCCCGACCTGGCGAAATAAATCCTACCCTGGCAGCTTGTGCGGAGACACAACGTCGAAATTAGAGTTTCAAACCCCTATTTTATAACACACCTCCAACCCATGACGCTTATGAACTACATGCTCATGCTAAGAAAAGTTTCAGAAGTTCTACTCGCCCGAATTTGATTACGTAAAGTCATATGGGTTCCTTAACGTCTTAGCTATCCACTCATGTTATCAAATTCATTATTAAATCTCTTATTCATTACTATATTTTCCTAGACTCGCATGACTCTGATTTTGTCCAAATTGGGACTAGGCTACGAAATCCCAAGTTACTACAAAAAGTTTTTCCGGCCCCAATTCTTTCCCCATTGTTTTTCCATAACGACAAGATCAGGTCGTTACAATAGATACCAATTTATCCATCACTCGTCCTCGAGTGACAACTAGGAAAAATGGGCTAAAGTAAGGGTAGATTAGTAACTGAATCGTTGAACAACTGGGGATACTTGTCTCACATGTCCTTCTCAGTTTCCCAAGTAGCTTCCTCAATTGGACGATGCTTCCATTGAACTTTCACATACTTAATCTCTTTGGTCCTCAGCTTCTGGACATCACGATCAAGAATTGCAATCGGTTCCTCCTCACACTGAAGATCCTTGTCTAACAATACTGATTCCCACTTTATGATGTAATCTTCGTCCCCATGGTACTTCTTCAACATGGACACATGAAACACTGGATGAACTCTAGATAAGCTAGGTGGTAAAGCCAATCTATAAGCCACTGGCCCTACACAGTCAAGAATCTCAAATGGACTAATGTATCATGGGCTAAGCTTGCCTTTCTTGCCAAATCTCATCACCCCATTCATGGGTGACACTTTAAGAAGAGCTTTTTCACCAGTATGAAATTCCATGTCTCTTACCTTATGGTCTGCATACTTTTTCTTTCTACTCTGGGTTGCTAAAAGCTTAGCTTGAATACTTCTCATTTTATCTTGAGCATCCTTCACTAAATCAACCCCCAAAGGTTTCACATCTCCAGCATCAAACCATCATATGGGTGATCTACATCCCCTCTCATAAAGTGCCTCGAACGGTGCCATGTCAATGCTTGAGTGGTAACTATTATGATAAGAGAACTCACACAACAGTAGGAACTTATCCCAATGTCCTCCAAAGTCAATCACACATGCCCTCAACATGTCTTCTAACACTTGAATAGTCCTCTCTAACTGCCCGTCTGTTTGCGGATGAAAAGTTGTGCTAAAGGTGAGTTGAGTGCCCAATTCATCAAGCAATTTTCTCCAAAACTTGGATGTGAACTGAGTACCACGGTCTAAGATGATAGAAAGGGGCACCCCGTGCAGCCTCACTATCTCTCTCACATAAACCTTAGCCAACTGCTGAGCATTATAGTCTATTCTGACTGGTATAAAATGGGCTCTCTTAGTCAATCTGCCAACCACTACCCAAATAAAATCAAACTTTCCCAAAGTCTTGGGAAGACCAACCACAAAATCTACAACTATTCTTTCCCACTTCCATTCCCGAATTGGCATTATTTGAAGCAAACTTGCAGGCCTTTGATGCTCATACTTGCTGACAATTTTGACACTTAGCCACAAACTCCGCTATGTCTTTCTTCATGCCAGGCCACCAATAAAGTCTCTTCAAGTCTCGGTACATCTTGGTCACACCTGAATGAATGGAATATCGTGAACCATGAGCTTCTGTCGATAATTTCTAAATCAAGTCATTTACTCGAGAAACACAAACCCTTCCTTTAAAACTGAGCACACCTCTCACATCTAAAGTCGCATATTGTGCCTTGCCAGACACTGTCTTCTTTCTGAGCTCATTCAAATTCTCGTTCTCAAACTATTTGGCCTTGATCTCCTCAATGAACGTGGCCCTTACCTCAATTTTATCTAACACCCCACCTTTCTCTGAGATGCCCAACTGCATGAACTTGGATTCCAAGGTTTGAATTTCCTTAGCCAAAGGTTGCTTGGATACACTCAAACAAGCTAGACTACCCATACTTATCGCCTTCTGACTTAGTGTGTTTGCCACTACATTAGCCTTACCCGGATGATAATGGATGGTCATATCATAATCCTAAAGTAACTCCATCCACCTTCGTTGTCTCAAATTTAGGTCCTTTTGAGTGAAAACATGTTGTAGACTACGATGATCAGTAAACACCTCACACTTGACACCATAGAGGTAATGCCACCAGATCTTAAGAGTAAACATTATCGCTACCAACTCTAAATCATGTGTTGGGTAGTTCCTCTCATGCACCTTAAACTGCAGCGATGCATAAGCTATAACATTCTTCTCCTGCATTAACACAACACCCAAACCCGAATGGGAAGCATCACAATACACAATAAAATCTTTACCTTCCACCGGTAGTGTTAGAATAAGTGTTGTGGTCAAAAGAGTCTTGAGCTTTTGAAAGCTCTCATCACATTTTTTTGTCCATTCGAAAGACACCTCCTTTTTGGTCAACCTTGTTAGATGTGTGGTAGTAAAAGCAAAGTTCTTTACAAATCGACGATAGTATCTAGTGAGTCCCACAAAACTCCTAACTTCATTTACCGAACTAAGCCGAATTCAATTCTTAACCACTTCAAACTTTTGGGGATCTACCATTACCCCTTCCCTTGAAACTACGTATCCCAAAAAGGCAACTGAATCCAATCAAAACTCACACTTGGAAAATTTGGCGTATAACTTTTGTCTCCCAAAAATACCCAGAACAATACGAAGATGGTCGGCATGCTCTTCCTTACTCTTTGAGTAAACCAAAATGTCATCAATGAAAACAAGCGAATCCAAGAATGGTTTGAACACACTGTTCATCAAACTCATGAAAGCTGCAGGCGCATTAGTCAACCCAAATGACATTACTAAAAACTCATAGTGCCCAGAGCGAGTTCTAAATGATGTCTTTGGTACATCCTCAGGCCTAATATTTAACTGATGGTAACCAAACCTTAGATCAATCTTAGAGAAAATAGACGCACCTTGAACCTGGTTGAAAAGATCATCTATCCGAGGCAATGGGTACTTGTTTCGAATGGTGACCCTATTCAATTGTCGGTAATCTATGCACATCCTCATACTAGCATCCTATTTTTCTTAACAAACAAGACAGGAGCACCCCTACGGGGAAGCACTAGGACGAATAAAACATTTCTCAAGAAGTTCTTAAATTTGTGCCTTAAGCTCTCTTAACTCTGCCAGGGCCATGCGATAAGGAGGAATGGAGATGGGGCGGGTACCAGGTTCCAAATCAATGCAGAAATCTATATCCCTATCCGGGGGCATACCAGACAAATCAGTAGGAAACACTTCTCTAAATTCTGACACCACATGAATAGACTCAATAGAGGGAGACTTAATCTTAACAACCTGAATATGAGCCAAATATGCCAAACAACCCAGCCCCACCAATTTCCTAGCCCGAATGGAGGATATGACCTTAGCTGGCTTAGGCTTGTACACCCCTTCCCACTCTAACTTTTCCCTACCTGGGATTTTTAGAGTCACATGCTTAGTATTACAATCCAACACAACATAATAAGGGGACAACCAAGTCATGCCTAAGATTATATAAAACTCAGTCATATCCAATATAACCAAATCAGCCCAAGTTTGAAAACCCATAAACATAACAGAACACGCACGATAAACATGGGTGACTATGACAGACTCTCCAACTGGGGTAGAAACATGGATGGGGGCATCAAGTATATCACAAACCACATCAAATTCAAAGGCAAACTGAACTGAAATATATGAAAAAGTAGAACCCGGATCAAACAACATATTAGCCATCCGGTCATAAATAAGAATAGCACATGTTATCACTGCATCAGATGTCTCTGCCTCGGTCTTGCCCGAAAAGGCATAAAATTGAGCCCTGTCATCTTGACGGACGACTTCCTTACCTGGTTGCGCTGCTTCCCTACCTGTATTACCATTACCTCGACCTCCACGACCTTACTGATTTCCTCCTCTCCCATCTTGTGAATGTCCTCTACCATTATTACCGTTGCCCGCAGGTACCACTGCTCTAGTATGCTGATGTGCGGAATCCAACATACGTGGTTGGGGATAATTTTTCCTCATGTGCCAAGGTTCCCCACAATTATAACAAGTACGATCAAAAGAAGGTCTTCCGCTAGCTGAAGACGCTGCTCCCTGGCTATCCTGAATAAAATTCTGTTGTGAGGTCCCCGAATAACTACCTGTAGAAGCAGACATGACAGATTGAATTGGCCGGGCTGCAAGCGTTGGCCTACTTGAACCTCTGGAGTAAGATCCCTGAAAGTTGCTTATGCTCTTAGATTTCTTAGCCAAAGCCTTAGCCTACCCATCACATCTAACTCCTTCTACCTTTTTCATAAAGTCAGTCACCTCATTGAATCTTTTTCCTGCAGAAGTCATATGAACAGATAATACCTGAAGTTTGGGGTTCAATCCTTTGACAAATTGGCGAATCCTCTCATCCTCAGTAGTTACCAATTGTGTAGCATATCTAGACAAGCCATGGAACTTAGCCTCATAAGCAGCTACAGTCATACCATCTTCTCCAAAGTCATGAACTCATCCTTCTTGTGATCCCTCAAAGTCCGAGGCACATACTTTTCCAAAAAACAGAGCATGACACTGTGTCCAAGTGAGTGGGGGTAAAGCTGACGATCTACTTTCCACATAAGCTCTCCACCACTGCTTAGCCTCACCCTGAAGCTGGAAAGTCACAAACTCTACTCTATGTTGATGGACAATACCCAACTTATGCAGCCTCTCATATCAATCCAAGATGAACTCATAGGCGTCCTCACTCTCAAAACCATGAAATACAGGCTACTTCAGTTTTAGAAACTTAGTCAACATTTTATGCTCATTACCAGTCATCATAGAACCCAACAAATGGAAGAAGGCATCAGTACCTACAGTTCCACCCACCTTGGGATAGTAACATTAATAGGGAAATGGCGGGAGTTTGAGTTTCTTGAGCTATGGGAAGAACTCCAGGACCAACCACTCCTTTCAGGAAAGACATAATTAGTTGAGCTAATATTGGGTCTAAGAAAGGAATACATGTAGTCTCAGTTTGTACCTCTTCCTCTTGTCCAACATCCTCCTCATTCTCAACCTCTACATTCTTCTCTATCTCTTCCTCGATCGTGGGCTCTTGCTGCGGACTCCTCAGCGAGCTCATTGACAGGATCTATGGGCCTAACACCGTTGAAGCGAGTGTTAACCATCTGTGAACAGAAGAGTGAAGGAGATTAGATACCAAATTGGATCACCATATACCAATTGGAATCAAGTTATAGCACGAAGGAGACAAGAGAAAACAAAGAGATTTCCTAGATTCCTATAGCCTCTCGAAGAAAAGTACAGACGTCTATAAACTGTTCCGTAAGACTCTACTAGACTCATTTTGGTACACCGAGATCAACGAACCTAGGGCTCCAATACCAACTTTGTCACGACCCAGACCGTCATGATTGACACTCACACTAACCCTCCGGTGGGAGAACCATTAACTACAACCCATCTAACAAATTTTACAAAAAACTAAGGTATTTAAAGTTACAGAAGCAGGTTTAAATGCAGAAATAAACTGGAGTTCCCATAAACTCTAAAAGTCTAACAAAACATTTGCGGAAAACAATGTTGAATCATACAATCAAGTGTTGAATCACGAAATACATTTATTCGGTCACACTCATTTCATTAGGTTTGATCAACAATGCTTCATTCTCATACATACATGCATTACAATGAAGTAATCACCAACATATATCATACAAACAAGAAATCAAACCATCACCTACCTCGAAACCAAGCTTGAATCCCCCTAAGGCACTTGAATCTTCCTTTTCTGAATTCTTTCCGCTTGTTCGTGGTCGAAAAACAAAAAAATAATGCAAGGATCAATAAACGAGGCCTAATTACCTAGATTACAATAGAAATTATCAACCCTAGGCTAAGCCCAAGATCCCAATACCCAACTTAGGGCTTTTTCCACCATTAGTTTTTAGGTCAAAACCCTCCCCCATTGATAATCACCCATAAATATAAGTTCTACGGATCGAAAAATGGGTTAGGGGAGTAAAAACCTTACCTTTAGCGCTAGAAGAGGTGGAAAACAGTCAAGAACTTGCCCTGGTTCGTCTCTTAGCTCTCAAGAACGAAAATTGCAAAATAACAATGTTTTTGGGGTTTAATTTTGACTTAAGTCGCGACTGGCCCACTGTAGCGGGACCCAACCCGCCACAGGGCCCCTTCCTAGCAGAATAAATCCCGCTCTGGCAGATTATGTAGCGACAGAACATCGGAATTAGAGTTTCACACCCCAATTTCACAACACACCTCCAACCCATGACGCTCAGGAACTATATGCTCACGCTAAGATCAGTTTCAGAAGTTCTACTCGCCCGAATTCGATATCGTAAAGTCGTACGGGTTTCTTAACGTCTTAGCTATCCATTCATGTTATCAAATTCATTATTAAATCTCTCATTCATTACCAGATTTCCTTAGACTCGCATGACTCCAATTTGTCCAAATCAAGACTAGGCTAGGAAATCTCAAGTTACTACAAAAAGTTTTTTTGGCCTCAATTCTTTCCCCATTGGCTTTTCCATAACGACATAATCAGGTCGTTACAGTAGGATTGAAGATAGACAGACAGATAGATGGATAACTGACTTCTTGTATAAATCACTTTATAGCTTTATAAAAATAAAACCACTTGTTACTTCATTCTTTTCTAATTTTATATGTCACCCTTTTAAATGTTTCAAAGACTTGAGAACTTTTACTATTATGCTAAACTATCGATATACCTTTAGTAATATATATATACTTTTCATCTTTTCTTAAGGCATTTAAGAGATTCGATCATAAAAATAGAATAGAGGGAGTAACATCGCGTTGATCCAATTTTTAGCCTTGATGAAAAAGACATATTATAGCTGACTTCTTGTATGAATCACTTTATAGCTTTATAAAAATAAAACCACTTGTTACTTCATTCTTTTCTAATTTTATATGTCACCCTTTTAAATGTTTCAAAGAGTTGAGAGATGTTACTATTATGCTAAACTATCGATATACTTTTAGTAATATATATATATTCATCTTTTCTTAAGGCATTTAAGAGAGTCAATCATAAAATAGAATAGGGGGAGTAACATCGCATTGATCCAATTTTTAGCCTTGTCATATCCTGATTCCACTCTCTCTCTCTCTCAACTTTAACTATATATGTTGTAGATTTATTTAAATTTCTATTTGCATGATATATTTTATTCAGTTGATTTGGAAGCAATCAAGTTAGTTCTTTCGTCTTTTCTTCTTGTTATAGTTATTTTATTTTTATTTAGCTTTTCCTTTTATTCCACATTATCCAAACACCTTAAAAAAATTATTGGAAGCTTTCAGTTCAACCTCCCAAATATCTTGTCTCTGTATTTGATAATTGAAGATCTTGCTTTGCTTAATTGAATTCATAAATTTGTGTGCCTTCACTGGCTATGCATGTGTCAATTTTTATAACTTGCATACACTTAATTTTCTTGTTTAAAAAGAAATAAGTTTGCATGTCTAACTACCTTATTCACCTAGAATTTTTATTAGTTTGATAATAATCAATTCATGCTTAGTTTATTTACTTGTCTTAAAATTAATAATAAAGTCTTTTTATATATTTTATGATAGAATCTTTTCTTAGCTTAGTAAATTAATGACCCTTTATTTTATCACCTAATTCCCACATAATTCACAAGAACCGGCCAGGATCCATATTTGTAGACCTCGAGAGGTGCTTAACACCTTCCTTTTTAGGTAACCTGAACTCTTACCCGATTTATGGTTTCACTGGCCTTTTGGATTAATTTTATTTGTAAATAGTATTTAGTGGTACCCTAACACGCCTTTAATTCATTAGGTGACAACACTTTCTTTTATTAATCCTAAACAGGTTGTTGTGAACTTATTTTTTTTTAAAATGGGGTACAACAAGATTATAGTGAAGAATTTATTAGCTTTTAAAAGAAGAAACCTCATATTTGTGTCACTCTAAGCTTGTATTTCAGATTTTGTTAATGAAATTAGCTTGAAATGAAGATTTTCTAAATGAGCATTTTCTCTATTTTTTTTATGAGTAGTTCAATCCTTAGCTATGAGTGTGTGCGCTTGATACATGTGTAAGCCCCTGAATGGCTATTGATTAATCGGTTCTAAAATTGATTGTATGACATGGATCTATTATTGTATTGAAGTTTTTATCTAAAAATAAGTGATTACAGACACTGATTGAGCTCTATAACACAATTTTGACTTGAGAAAGTAAAATAGAGTTGGGTAAGACTTAATAATGAGGTTTGAGGCAGGGATGAGATAACTCGACTGATTTTTCATTTAATGATATGAGCTAGGGATAGTCTATCTACTCAATCAATGTTTGGTGTTTTATCAGAAATGGTTTTGTAGTTCAAGAGAATCCAAGGGACATAGATTTGATAGTTCAAGAGAATATAAAATATAGCCTAGACCAAATGATATCCATGTATCCAATTATTTTTTTGCTGTTAATCTTTACCTAGTCGAGTTGTAACCCCAATAGTTATGCACACACCCCTAATTTTTGCAAACTTGGTAGATCATATTTGTGTTGTTTCCCCATTTTATTACTTAATATTTGTGAAGTTTAATTGTTACTAACCCTCCTCCCACCATTTTATATATATGCATGTTGAGAATTTAATTTGCTATAATTCTTCAAGTTGTGAAATCAATTGAAGGTTATCCCATCTTTCAATCCTTGTGGTTCGATCCCGATCACTAAAGTTGAATATTATTTTGCATATGACTTTCTATGCCCTAAAAAATGGGACATCGTTGAGCATCTATCAAAAGTCTAGTCGAGTAGGTACCTAGGAGCTGAGCATGACTTGTGAGCCCAATATCCCCACCTGTTTGAGACTTCAGGTAATTCTTGATTCTTATTTTTCAACGAGAAATTTCATTTTAGTAATGGATGTTGTAATGTGATCTTAGGCATATTTACATGCCTAGAAAGCTAATTATGCCCTCATTTAAGCTTAGTTTGAATTCAATATGAGTTTATTTATAGTCTTATCGAGTCGTTTGTTTGTTTCTGAGCTAACCAACATGATTAGTTGTGTAGGTGAGCTTAGGTTGAGAAACGAGCATGAAAATGGACAATGGGTAACACAAGAGAGCCAAGGCGAAAGAAAGCAAGATAAAAGCTGGAGGAAATGGCACCTAAGGCATCTCTGTATTCTCTCCGCGTCGCAGAAAGGAAGTAGAATTTGGCCCCAAATATTCAGAATCTAGGCAGAGCACTCCATGCCTTCTCTGCATCGCGGAGAGGGAGTTCCAATTTAATTCAGCGAAGCGAGTTTCAAGCAGAACACTATGTGGAGTGCCCGCATCGCGGAGAAGAGAATATTATCTCAGAACAAAAATAGAGAGGGCCTCCGGGTCGCACCCCATGTGCCTAGTTTTGGCCGTTTTGACTTTTAGTATAAATAGGTCATTATTTTATTTTATTAATTATTCTTTTACTGGGTTTTTGAAGAACGACAACTTGGGAGAACGTTTTCACCAATTTTAGAGTTCTTTCCTAAACTCTTTTCATTTCGATCTCTTTATGTTCATTAAACATTGTTTGATCGATTCTTGATTATGAGTAGCTAAATACCCTAGTTCTAGGGTTGTGGCTACATGACGATTGTATTCTATTAATTTTTCATTGGGTTAATGTCAATTATCATATGAATCTTTCTTATGTTCTTGCTTTCCGTATTTCGTGACTAATCACCATTGAAATAAATACATTGTCCAAATTGAACTCGGGAGAGGAATAAGAGAATAGAACGTGGGATATATGGAGCATGATTAATTCTAAATAACTAGGGTTAATTTGTATTTAGGATAGGGATATACCTAGGAACCATTCTTGGGTCACCATACAGGAAGAAATCATAATGTTCGGTACTTAATCCATCCTATCCCCGCTCAACGATGTAGTTAGGGTGTTATTTATCATAGGCGATTAGAGGTCGGGATACCATGATCATACATTCAACCATGTGATTCATTGATTCGAAGTTGATAATTACCCATATAAATGATATTGATTGCATGAATCCTGATAGAAGTTGCAGCCCTGGACTTTACCCAATCATTGTTTTTAAACCCTTGAAATTGAATCGTTGTTATTGCATTTAGTTACAACTCTAGAATTAGAAACTAAATCACGTTTGAAATCTTGATAACACTTGTGTTTAGCTGAAAGTTAGAGAAATTGTGTGATTCTAAGCGTAAATCCCTGTGGGTACGATACCTGTCTCTTAAAAAGAGCCACTCTAATACCTGAACGACCACATGCACTTGTGTGTGTGATTTGGACGCCAAAAGTTTTTGGCGCTGCTGCCGGGGACTTTAGAATTAGAAATTATCTGATTTTTTTTATTTTTGAAGTTAAAAGGCAAATGTTGACAACTTGATCTTAGAATTTCATTGTTGCAGGTTGTATTGGAATTTCAAACTAGATGACGATCAAGGATTGGTATCGCGTCTAGCTGAACTGGAAAGGTTTGTTCACTACCAGAGAAGGCAAAGACGACTCACTTATTTGGTCCCTCTTGTTACTAGTGAACCAACATCTCCAGTAGCAATAGTTGAGGAATAAGAACCTGAAACAATGGCTGAGTTGAAAGTACAAGACGTGGCAATCCTACATCCCGCCAATGTGACATCATGCATTCAGAAACCTGAAGCTGGTGGAAGGTTTGAATTGAAGCAGAGTATGGTGCAACTATTGCACACTAATGGGCAGTTCACTGGTCTATCGCACGAGGATCCAACAGTTCACATTTAAAATTTCCTCGAGATCAGTAATACGTACACTCCAGCTAGAGTGAATGTGGATTACGTGAGGCTCACTTTATTCCCCTTCTCTCTGCTTGGTAAAGACAAAAGATGGTTAAAATCAAAGCCCGCGAACTCAATTACCACTTGGAATGATCTAGCACAAAAGTTCCTTATCCGATTTTTTCCATCTGGAAACACTACTAAGTTGAGGAGTGACATTTTGAGCTTTAGGCAAGTCATTTCTCTATTTTCAATTTTTTTTTTTTACATTTAAAGATTTCCTATATTTGTCCCAAGTCTTTTTTGACTTCTTGGAACTGATTAGTCAGTCACTGGGTCGCTCATTTGATTTTTATGAAAGTTTTACTAGTTTAGAGCTTTTGCAGTTTGGATGGTTGAATTTGGTCATAAATTCAGGTAAACTTCCTCAGAATGCAATTTTGATGTTTACATTAGCTCCGAAATATTGAGTTTGGTCGAGATGGACCATTGGATCTTGTCCCCACTTTTTATCGAGATGACCTATGATGGATGTTTTGACATCTCTGTTAAGCCTAAAATGTCAAATTTGGTAAGGGGGGGGGGGGATCATATAATTTGTTTTTGTGCAAGGTATTCCAAACGAATCTTGAGCTCCTATCGGGTTATTTTACCAAATTTGAGGTGCTACAACCTTTTGCAGGTGCACCTTGGTTTGTGCATTGCGTTCGAGTTTTACTTAAATTTGTGCATAAGTGTACCTTCAAGACTTATGGGGTCTAGTTAGGTTTAGATTGATGTACTTACTTCTTTTATGTTGTTAGTACATTCGTGTGCACTTATGTTAGCTTTCCGCTCTTTTGACCTTTGTTTGTGTTTTATTCTAGCATTTCATATTGCTTTTACTTTTCTTGTTCTACCGTCCTATGATGCCTACCGAGTACCTATTGTTTTGGTACTCATGTTCCTCTTTTCATCTGTTTCATGATGCAGGTCAGATCACCAGTTACCAACACTAATATTCAAGCCGATTACACATTCAGTTCAGAGGCGAGAGTGAGCACATGACATCCTGAACTTACCTTTCTCTATTTTGATGGCTAGTCTTTCACTTTTTGAGACAAACCTTGTATTTTGAGTATGTACTTGTGACTTCAAGGTTTTGGGAGGGATCTTATATTTTGGTTTGCTTCTACCTATTCTTCTACTTTCTATTATTTAAATGTCGCTTCTGCTTTGTTTCTACCCTTATGCTCATTACTTGTTATTCTAGGTTACAGGTTGGCTTACCTACTGGTGGATTATAGTAGGTGCCATCTTGAATTGAGGAATTAGGTCGTGGCATCCCAAAACCTGGTATCCGTCAGTAGTTGAGAAACTATTAAATTAGCATTACAATGACAATACAATTATACAGAACTTTCTCCGAAAACAAAATAGAGAGAGATAGGCAACTCTGAACGCCAGTAGATCACCTAAGTCTCTAAATCCCAAGAGCTTCTCGGTATGAGATCTAAATAAGCAATGTGAATTGGTACTATGATCTGCAAGGTGCCAAAGTGTCAAAGTGTAGTATGAGTACCCAACACGTGTCACTTAGTAGGCATATTTTAACGTAGCTCCAAAGATAAAGCAAACATAAACAACATGTAAGAAATGAGCATATATGATAAGTAACTAAGCAATAACACGGAACTCGTAATAAGAAACAATCTGAAAAAGAGAGTAAGGAAATATGTATATGAACCAAGGGATGAACTTGAATGAGCTAGCCTAGAAACCTATTCACGACAATGCTCTACTAAGGGAAACAACTAGCCAAAAGCATATTATCAAAATAACCACAAATATCATCACATAAAAGCCAAGAAGGCCATTCTAAACCAAACCCTGCATAGAAAGGTTTCAAATAGAGGAGAAGAAGGGCAATGTCTACCTTCAAATAAAGGACCACCATTCATACCACCACAAATACACAATCAATCAAATAGTAACCTTACCAAGCCACTGTGTGCCTGGAAAGCACACAAAAGAAAAAACTAAACCCGTACGCTCCCCATAAGACCAATAGGTACAAACAACAACCAATTATACTTGTGATAGGCAATGCATAATGAGTGCAAGTTATGCAATAAACTCAGTAATAGTTCCAAGTGCCAAGAGACAAGGTATATACACCTATCCCCAGTCCCTGTTAGAGAGGTAGGACCCATGTGCCTCCCTTTTTATGCCATTACCACACATGTATTACCTCCTAACAACAATGTATTCCATACTTGATGAATTATTGGCCTTTCTTTGACTACTAACTCATAAAATGAGACATACATAGGATGGACGGACCAAGAATAGAACTTGGTTTCTTAGATTACTTTATATTTATTATCTCCTAACAACAATGTATTCCATTCCTAAATTGATTATTAGTTTTTTTTTGCTACTAAATCTCTAAATGAGACATACAAAAGTTGGATGGATCAATAATAAAACTTCACTTCTTACATTACTGCATGTGTATTATCACATAACAATAATGTATTCCATATACAAACAATAAAATAGATCTAATCCCACGACCTGGTAGGTGGTAGTACAAAACTACTAAAAGAGAATACAAGTCAAAGAAGTGGACAAAAAATACAGATTTGTCTCGTATATAAAAGGCTAGCCAAAAACTATGTAGTGAAGGAGATAGGATGAAATAGGCAATATTAGCTCACTCTCAAATCTGAAGTCCTCTGTAGCTAGCCCAAATCGACGTTGTCGGCTGGTGCTAGGATCTGCATCAAAAAAACAAATGCAGAGTGTAGTATAAGTACCAAAACATCATGTACCCAGTAAGGCCGACTGAGCTTGAATAGTAAAGTCAATATGAAAAGTGAAAAGCTAAAAGCAACTAAAAGTCAAGTAAGAGAAATGATAACTGAAGACTAACTATATAGAACAGGAGTCCAAGAGCGAATGAAAAGAACAACAAAGAAACTAGTTTTAACCTAACTGGATCCTCATAAGCCCAAAAGGTACACTTGTGTGCAATCGTAAGTAAATAACCCAAATGCACCCCCATAAGTCCAATGGGTACACAAAAGAGCTACAACTATTTAAGAATAATAACAGTGAAATCCAGAAGAAGGGAGTGCATAAACCATACCTCAAAAAATGGCTAAGACATCCAAATAACCCAATAGAACCATACCGCTGAATCTAAACCTGACAAGAGTAATGTGCCCGAAACTTGAACTGTGACTATAGACGATGTGACAAGACCTTGAACCAAGACTATAAGAACAATGTACCCGAAACTTGAACCACGACTATAAGAACAATCAAGGAAGGATCCCATAACATAAGTCATCATCTTACGGGCTACCATTTATTAGGGCCCAACTCTATAGCTGATACGAGTCACTCCAAGCTCGAATCCAAGACCAATCCCAAAGTAGTCGAACGAAGCTCGGTTTCACAATCGAATAACATTAGGGACATAGCATAAGGGAAGTTATGGATGAAAGGTCATGTTTCCACCTAGCTAAGGCTCATACTATCATACCCAAATTTTCTATATCAATCTACAGGGAGCTAAGTCATCTGAAGCAATACCAGAGAATTTATTAGGCCTATGGGCTTCAAAGAAAAGCCTAAGACAATCACTAGCCTATGCCTAGGCTAAGGCCAGGAACAAGATACCAATAAATATATGAACGACAAAACATAATACAAAACATGGAATAACCAACACAACTACAAAAAGCATGCTCGAGTTCCCAAACATCTAAGGCATGAATTCTGATAACTAAACATGATTCAAACTACAAAACCACCCCAATCCTAGATAATCAACATGAATTCACAATCATAAGCTCAACCTAAAGACCGATAAGTTGTAGCGTACCTCAAAGCTAACCACACGCGCTTAAAAATCACAATTCTGGAGTTTTCCCCTTCTGAATGGTCTTTGATAGCTGCCATACTATCAAATATATGATTACAACATCAATACAAATATTTAAACACCAAAATTAAAATAATTGAAGACAAACCCAAAATTGAGTGATAAAGAATTGTGGGACCCGCATTGGAAATTCTGAAATCGACTTTGTCAATTAGTCCTAATTAGTTCAAGAAACATATGCCTAGAAAAATAGGCACAATCCAAGCTCGAAAATAGCCAATTTAGATCATTCAATAAAAATAAACCAATTTACCATTAAAGCTCACAATAGAGAAGAAGGAATGGCAAGTTACAGGTCAATACACGCGATAATCGAGCCCTAATCGCCCCATAACAATCCTGAAGGACTCGTAACAACAATAAGCCAATTCCCACAGAAAAAAAAGCTCCCAAGATTAAAATTGAGTTTTAAAGATATGAGAAATGAACTTAAAACGGGTATAATTACTTGCAGATACCGCAAAGTTGGTCACTTTGGCTACTTAAGTGGCATTGCAAAAGCTATGGCCTAACCGCTAAAGAGGCTTAGCCATGCACGCAGGCTATCACTAAGTTAAGCGGTGGTCGCTTAAGCGGTTAGCCTTGAGCTGGAAAGCCTTGCTTAAGTGACACACTAGCCGCTAAAGAGGCTTCCACTTAAGCTGTGTCAAGGCCTCTTGAGTAGCTGCACCAACACGGTGCACTAGAAATTTTAGTTATGTCCGAAAAGATTTTGCTCGGGTGCTCGGAATTGGTTCAGAACCCCATGCATGCAAATGAACTATTCTACCCCACTAAAGTTGACATTTTGAGCTCAAAGGAAATATCGAAACGCCCAACCGAGGTGGTCTAGATAAAAAGTGAGTCCCACACTCAAACCTCATATTAAGACAAAATCCACGAGGTGGCTCAAAATGAGCTTGAAAGCCTAGAGATTTGTATCAAACGTCCTTCTACTTTACCCACCGAAGTTAACAGAACTGTCAGAATTGTATTATGAGGTCGTTTACCATATGTTTTTATCGAAGTTAACCGTTCAAAATTCAAAAGCTTCAAAATATGAAAACTTGCATAAAAACAAAATGAACGAGCAAGTGACCAAACTCTCAATCCCAAGCAAGTCATAAATGACATGGGATCTCTATAGGAATGCTCTAAACGCCAAAAAATGCAATAAAGAGGAAATAACCTAGAGGGTCATTACAAATTGTATGTAGGCATGTAAAATATCAAATTACCAATCCCTAAAAATCATCCCAAAAGCCCCCCAAAAATAGCAACAAAGAAGTGTTGAAACTAAATTGTTGGTTTTGTAATTAAAAACTATATTGAGTTAATAAAACATAGTAGATTTATATATTATGAAATAAAGTGTTAAACACAATATTCTTGTATATTTTCGTGTTTTTTATAACTGATATTAATATGTTATTACTATATATAAAATTTTGTTAGACGATCCAAGGGTGAAAAAAATCGAATAAAAAATTGCACCAAATTTCTAATCGAGACAAGAAAATTGACTACCGATTTGGTTTGACTTGATTTGGTATTGGAACAAAAAACCCAACTATATTTGGATTGATTTAGTTTTAACTTTAAAAAGTCAATCCGAGACCAAACCAACTCAATACTATATATATAATTTTTAAAATTTATTTTATACGTAAAAGTATCTACTTTGATACAATTCATAAATATTTCTTATACATTTTCATAGTTTTTATCTGTTAACATATTTTTTCATAGTTTTACATTGATTTAGACAATTAAAATATATAACATAATTTAGTTTTTCTTTAATATTTAGTTATGTAACTAATACTTATTAGACTTATTTTAACATGATTTAGTACTTTTAAATTACGATCATTTTCATTATGACTTATTTATTTGCAATGTTTATTTTATGTGATTTCATTATTATCTTTTGTTGAATATTTAGTATCATCACTCATATTGTATTTTGTATATTTTCTTAAGAAACAACTTAGATTGTTATATTTTGGTAGGACCAAAAAAATATTTAAAGTACAAGTTAATTATACTCTACCAGAAAAACTCGAAAGAATCTGAAAACCCGAAAAAAACCCAAAGTAGAAAAATTTGAATTTGAATTTATTACTTTGGTTTGGTTTACAAATTTAAAATCCAACACAAATAGTTTGATTTTGTATTTAAAAAAAGAGTCTAAACCAACCCCATCCATGTACACTCCCTAACACGATCAATGCAAAGAATGTAACTCTCAATAATATTAAAAAATCTAGCACGCTTAATGAATATAATTTCACATTCATCATAAATAGAGAAGAAATATTTTTTTGGGGAGAATCTTAATAGCTCAGTTAGTTGACTACCTAAAATTTCACCTTGTTGGTAAAGATTCAATTTCCTACATTGTAATCACTCCGTTGTTTCCCCTTCCTCTGCCCCCATTTTTTTTACAATCTTAAAATATACATTTCATTCACAAATATAATTAACACATGTCACTCTACCAATGATACATAAGTAACACAACCAAAAATTTATTTTACCAAATTAGAATTGGTTCAAGCATTATACAATATGTACTGAAATTACATAATCCTTTTGAACAGTAAAAAAAGAATGATATCGACATAGAGATGAAGAAAAACAGACAAAGATGACCACTTTGAACTTGACAACTAAAAAGTTGTTAGGGTTCCAATGAGTACAAGTCCATTTTGAAGGAGTAAATTTGAAAATGAAATGTGTTGATGTAGTGGCCCTCATATTTCAAATTTCGTTATTCTTTTCCAGATGAAAGGATGAATGCTTAAAACAAGTAATTTAAGAGTGTTTTTGAACTTTGTCGTTCATGATAAAGAACATCAGCATGACAACATTTGGATTATATATATATATAGTTGAATATGTACTGATGAGATATATAGATCAGAGTCATATTTCACTAATAATTAGTAGTATCTCGTAAATAATGTAGGCATAATACATAAATATATATGTCCTTTAACTTGTTTTCAATTGGCATCGATGTCTTTCAAGTTTGAGGGTGCACAAGTCGACACTTAAACTCGTATAAAATTGAATAAATAGACACATTCGTGGAATTTCAAGAAGCAACTATAAATGAGTGGGCATGAAATCTCATGGGGACTTGGCACTAAGAGGATAATTAAATTGAATCTCATGAGACTGGGCTCTTATTAAATTGCGCAATGGGTGGGTAGTGGTGTGAGAAATGTGGATAGGTAGGTACATATGTGTCTAGGCCCTATGGGGTTCAATGAACAAAATAAATAATTAAGATTGTTTAAAGAAATTTATTTAAATATCTTCATGCGGCTTTACTTGCAAATAAATTGGTAAGAAAAATCCTTTTTTTTTGTGAATTTTACCAAAAATTTCAAGAAATTTCGCAAGTAATTTACATGTGAAATTTAAATCCCTAGGTAAATTAGTTGGGGATTTTGAAATTCATAGGAAATAATTACGTACGAAGATTTTACCTTTGGATTCTTTTTTTATAGGAAAATCTGTAGGAAACTTATTTTCCCTGCGAATTTTCATATGTAATACCCAAAAAAATTCTCATGTAATTCACATTTTTTTTGTAGTGTTCATCGTACGTGTTGTCATACATGACAATTTTGTGTCATATCTAACGTAATACATGTATTATATCACATAAAATATGTGTCTATTTATTTAATTTTATACAAGTTAAAATGTCTATTTGTGTACATAAAAAATTAGAGGACATATACATCAACTAAAGTTGAATTAAAGAAAAAATCTATGTTTTATGCCAATAATATAAAGTAGCAAATTCGTGAAATCCTTTAGATTGTATTTAATGATTCAAGTAGACAATTGAAATAAAAAGAACTGATTGGTTAGCCAACCACTCCCTTGGAATTTAGCAATGCCTATGAAAACTTTTGTGGATAAGTCAAGTAGAACATTATACATTTGTCGTTAATAGGTGATGTGAAGCCTTACCCCACCCCCACCCCCACTCCCACTCCCACCTTCACCCACATCCCCATTCCTTTAAAGATGGTTGGCCCTATATGTATTGGTCAATGCCATAAAAGGTAGGTAGCTATGTCCAACCTTTGCTAAGCAAAAAAAAGGCTTCGTTTCTTCCACGCGTGTCCGGTCTTTTGTTTTTCATTTTTTCTTCTCTATTTCTTTTTTGTGTTTTATCTTTATACCAAGCAATATACATATACTCTTATAATATCATTGATTAATGAGTAATTTCTAAACAAGAAATCATAATGATACGAATATATATATATATTGATTTAGTATCAGCAAAATTATCAGCTTTAATGATACCAATACAATATATGATATTGATTTAGTATCAGTTAAGCGAAAATTATCAGCCTTAATGAATGAGGGTATGTGCTAGGGATGACAAATGAGTGGATTGGATCGAATTTGGATGGATTGAGTTAAAATGGATTGGATCACAATTCACCCATATAAAATATCGGTAAATATGGATTTGGTCAAATATAATTTAGGTAAAATGATTGTAACCCACTTTAATCTCCTAAAGCCAAAACATATTAAAGAAACGCTAAATTTTTAATACGTCAACCCCTACCACCCCACCCCCTATGTTATTATTTTTTTTAGAATAATTTTTCATAAAAAATATTTTTTTACCCTGTACCCCCACCTCCCCCCACCCCCAAGAAAAACTATTTAAAAAACTCTTTTTTTGAAAAAAAAATATTTCTTTTTGAGAAAAATAAACCGTCAACCCTAACCCCCACCCCCCAGGACACCTCTCACCCCCACCAAAAAAAAATTATAAGAAAATTTTCTAAATATTTCCAATTTTTTTTTCGCCCCCATCCATCCTATCTCCCTCCCTCCCCCCAATTTTTAATTTTTATTTTCAAAAACAAATAGTACATATAATTAGGGATTTTTTATTATAAGTGAGTGAATTATGGATTCCCATGTTTACCCATTTTGTCTATATTTGTATGAGCTTAAATAGGTTGAAGTTCATATTTACCCATTTAAGAAAATATGAGTGATCCATTTAATTTAATTTGGGAAAAATGAATCCATTTCACTTATATAGGCTGAAATTGTCACCCCTAGTATGAGCTGTAATTGTTTTTGAGAGAGAGAGTATTTCTGGAATTACTTTGGATTGAGATATGAACATGTAATTATTTTGAGTTTTATGGCCCATTTATATAGTTTTTCCTTTTTTGTGTTTTTTCTTTATTAAACTTTTTATATTTTATTTGGACCAAAAGTATGAGATACACCTGTAACACATGTGTTCGAGAACTAGTTCACAAAAATACATGATTTTATATAACTTTTTTTTCTTGAGTACTAACTGCGAACACTTACATTTTCAATATTAATTTGGTCATTGATTTAATTTTTTTAAGTAAAATGTACATAATCAGAAAGTAGATAATTGAAAAGTTTACATTTCAGCTTTGATTATTGCCAAGAATATTTCGATTTTTTTTTTATAAATATTGTTTGACAATATAACTTGTCATTATTAGTAGAGATATGGAGTAAATATCTTACAAGGTACTCAACTTTGAGAAATTATGTTACAAAGTCATTCAACTTTATTTTATATCAATAAAATCAATTTAATTTAAGACTTGTTTCTTATAAAATCACTCACCCAAATTTATCATTAAAAAAAAAATCTCACATAACAAAATAAATTATTTTTTAATCTCATATATACATGAATCTCACTTTGACAAATCATCCCATCTAAAATAAGATTTCAACTAAAATAAAATTGAAGAATTTATTTTTTCCTTCAAATAGTGATGAAGATTTGCAAACTGGAGCAAAGGTCATGAGATGTTGAAGCCTTGATGATAAAATTGACTCTTTTTTTTTAAAAAAGTACTAGGTTTACGCTCAAGTTACTGAACTTCATTTCTTATCATTTTAGTAATAATTAATTTATAAACTTTTAATTTTAATCTATTATAAAATTGTCAGAATTTTAGTAAATATATAAATAATAATAATATAATGAGCTCAAAGGTAATGATATAATTTTGTGGATGTTATGTTTACCTTGAGCTCACTATTTTCATTAGTCAAGTAGTAAATAACAATTGTCTAAAGTCCTACTGGTCAATCAAGAAAAGTTAACTTATCATATTCAAATGAGAAAATATAATATGAATAGTTGAAAATAATTCTGAAAAGTTTTTTTAATATTATTTTAAGACTTTTTTATATAAAAATAAAAATAAATTTAAAATATATATAAAAAGATTAATTTATTTGTCAAGTCAGGATTTTTTGATTGAAAATTTGGGTGAGTGATTTTATAAGTGAAATGTCCTAAATTGAGTGATTTTATTGATACAAAACAAAGATTAATGACTTTACTATATAATTACTTAAAGTTGAGTGACTTTTTGAGATATTTACTCCAGAAATATGCGATCCACGAACACATATTAATGAAGTTGTTTTCACTTGTTGTTCACTTAGGTAGATATGATATGTTGCTCATAAATGAAATGAATGAAATAATTCAATTGCATCCAAAGGTGCAACAACATATATATGGTACAAATCTTCCTTTAGAGGTAAGACATCCTATTCAACCGATAAAATTTGACGGTGTATTGGATACGGAGGAATGTTTTTCTTTATTTTTTAATGTTTAGTTGGTTAATGTTTTTAAATGTTCTTTTAAGAAAATAAGTTTCTTAAAAATGGGAAAATCGACTCCCAATTTAAGTATGAAAAATAAACTAAACACGTGACACTTGGTAAGTTTGTGAATTCTGGGAATAAAATTCTATCAAGCTAAGAACAATTGAAGAGTATGAAGAGGATCTAAAAAATAATATCTGCATTATTTTTTTATCATTGAAGAGTCTTTCATGCTTAGCATCTAACCGACTTAGCTAACAACTCTACAAATAACTGTAACTAAATATGTAACTAACTCTACAACTTGCACAAATAACAGTGTGGTGCATAACATTAGTACAACTACAATTAATATGATCAAGGCACATCTATACACTTATTTAATTCCTAATTTACACCCTTATAAAAAGACAATTAATGTTTATATGCTTTGTCCACTCATGAAAAATAGGATTGACAACAATTTGGAGGGCTAAAGTATTGTTTGAGTATAGAGGTACTGGAAATGAAATAATGACACCAAGTTCCTGAAATAAACCAAACAAGCCATACGACTTCAGCAATTGTTGAAGCCATGGATCTATACTTAGCCTCTGCTGAATTCCATACACTATGAGTTGTTTCTTAGACTTTCAAGAGAAATGTGAGTTTTCATACTGAACCAAGTTCCCAATAATGGACCTCCTACTATTGAACATCACAAAATACCTTTAAACTATCACTTCATGCAGATGACATTAAAATTTCTAAACCTAGTGTTGACTTTAGGCATCTCACTAATCTAAGTGCAACATCCATATATGAAGATTTTGGAGAATGCATGAACTGACTCAAGCATTGTACTGCAAATGATATGTCTGGTCTAGTAGTGGTGAGATACAACAACCTCACAATTAACCTCTAATAGCTAGTAGAATCCTGCAATAGTGGATCAACTTGTGCACGTGGTATGTTGGTATCAAACTCAACTGAGGTAAGCTTCTGATTTAGTTCAATTGGAGTTGAGACTTGTTTGGCTCCTGCTAAACCCATGTTTGCTATAAGCTCCAAAGGGTACTTTCTCTGATGCATAAGGATGCTAGCCTCACATCTAGCAAATTCCAAACCAAGAAAATATCTAAGTTCACCTAGGTCTTTGATATTTAAAACATGTTACAATGCCTCTTTAGTCTCTTGAATCATAGTAGCACTGTTTCCTGTTAATGTAAAGTCATCCACATAAAAAAAATGTCGTCCACATATATGAGTACTATCATTAGTTTGCCATCCTTCCTCTTAGTGAACAGAGAATAATCCCTGGTACTCTGAGTAAAATGTGATGTTGTACAGGTGATAGTGAGTTTGATGTTTCACTGTCTTGAGGCCTGTTTTAAACCAAACAAAGATTTCGACAATATACATGTTTTATTACTTCCAGTTTTCCTATCAAAATCATTAGGAAGAGTCATATATACTTATTCATACAAGTCACCTTGTAAGAAAGCATTGTAGACATTCATTTGATGAATAGTCCAATGCTTAGTAGCTGCAATAGAGATGACAGACCTAACTACGCTCATTTTAACCACGAGGGATAAGGTCTTTTGATAATCAAAACCTTCTTCTGATTGCCTTTAACCTTTCGAAATCACCATCTGCATGGTATTTGATCTTGTAAACCCATCTACAGCATATGACTTTCTTTCCTTTGGGAAAATCCACCAATTCACATGTCTTGTTATCCTCTAGTGCCTTAATTTCATTCTGCATTGCCTCTACCCATCTAACATCCTTAGAAGCTTATGTATATGTATCAAGTTCTATCTCAACTGAGAATTTTGAAACAAAACCTTTATATTTTTGTGAGTCTTGTATAATCTAGAACTGAGGCTATTGAGTAAAGACAACTACTTGGACCAACCTTTGTGACATAGTCCTTATGGCAAATGAGAGGTCTAGATCCTCTAGTATATCTTCTCACTGGTGGTGAATGAGTGGCAGTAGGAGGAACTAACACTACCTCAGGAGGTACATGAATTGTAATAGGTGAAGTTGGAGATGTTGTGACTGAAACCTGAGCCGAAACAGAATCTAGAGTACCGAAAGTAGGAACCACTACATATTATCAAGATCATAAAAAAATTGAGTGGAGACTTGAGTCTGTTGAGTTATGGTATTGCTTTCAAAAGGAAAAGTTAACTCCAAAAACATCACATCTCTACTGACAAAAAAGGTTATATTTTCCAAATCATATAGCTGGTATCTTTTCTGAGTTGATCCATGTCCAACTAAAACAACCCTCACTGCCCTTGGTCTGAATTTATCTTGTTTGGTAAGGTTGGTGGCAAAGCATAAACAACCTATGACTCTCATGTGATCAAGGGAAGGAGATTTTTCATATGATTTCTCAAAGGGTGATACATCACCCAAAATAGTGGAAAAAATTCTATTTAATACATACACATCAACCTGAATACATAACCCCCAAAACTTATCTAAAAAACTAGCCTGGAACTTAATAGCTTTAGCAGTCTCAAGTATGTGTTTGTGCCTTCTTTTCACTACACCATTCTGTTGAGGTGTATATAGGCAAGAACTCTCATGTATGACACCATGAAGTTTAAAAATTTCATTATAGTTGGCATTAGAAAATCCAGATCTATTATCAAACCTCACCCTCTGAATTTTTTTTACCAAACTGAGTCTTAATTTCAACAAAAAAAATGTTTCAATAAGCTAGTAACATCATATTTAAGTCTCATAAAAAAAGTCCATCTTCATCTAGAATAGTCATCAATAATTGTCAAAAAAATATCTCATGCCATTAAAAGTTTCAACCTTATGAGGACCCCGAACATTCATGTGAATCAGTTGGAAACTACAGAGTAAACTTACTAGTAAAATGTAGAAAAGGTACTCGGGTCTGTTTGACTAGAGGACACACTTCATAACTATGTAAAGTAAACGTATTACCAAAACTATGAAAAGCATGAATTTTTCTAATTACACTCATAGGGACATGACATAGTATTTGATGGCCCGACAATAGCATCAAAACTTAGTGTTGCTACCAAGTATCTCTATGGTGTCTCTTGCACATCACCTATCGGAGAACACAATGTGTATGGACCATCCTTTTCTTCACTAGTCACTCTCACCTTACCAGATAAGGTCCTGAAAAGCACAACATTTAGGATAAAAAGTGACACATCAGTTCAAGTGTTTAGTCTCTTATGAAACTGACCTTATATGTTGGTACACATAATACTTTCCTAAGAACATCACCTCCTCATATATGACAATCTTCAATATGTGAGACATGCATAATCTCCTATAGGCAGTTGAACCTTTACTGCATTTTCTATCAAATATTTTTGTTGTAAATATTTAGGATTATCTATCATGTGATGAGAAGCACCTGTATCTACTATACAATAATTCATCGAGGGATCCGTAGGTCAAAGAGAAGTACATTCCATATTAGTTGTACCATTGGTGTCACTAATGGTGGTTTGATCTAGCAGTCTAAGCTTGACCTGGAGTGTACATGGGCATATACATTATCCTTGAGTGATTATGATATGGAGAGGACGTGTGACGATGGTAATACTGAGGATGGGCAGAATAAGGCTAAGGGATCTGGTAAGGAGCAGTTGGTTGTGCTTTCATGGGTCCTACGTCATAGATAGAGTTCCCAACTATTACAGCCTCTTTCTTGCTTTTGCAATTAGGTGGATAGCCAATCAGTCAAAAAAAAATCAACCTTGAGGTGTGCAGTTTTGTGACGAAAATCACACTTCATCAATTTATGACAATCAACTCTCATATGTCCGTTCATGTGGCAAAAATCACAAAAGCCAATAGGAGCATAAGACTTCTTCGTCCTCTGATTATCAGATCTAGAAGTGAACGTAGAAATATGAGTCATGTTCTCAGGCATCACTGGCTTTCATCCTGATTGATCAAGGCATATGTCACACAGTGAAGCTATGGCATTAACACGATCTGACTCGTAGCCTGACTATAACTGTCATTAAGTCCCATTAGAAACTGTAACATCCTCTGATATTGTAAATGCTTTAAAAAATCTCTAGAGTCAGAACAATTACAAGGAGGAGGCATAATGTAATCATACTCATCCCAAAGGTCTTTAAGCCTAGAGTAGTAGATTGAAACATAAGAAACTTTCTGAACAAGTGTGAAAATTTCCTTGTGAAGCTGAAAAATTCTAGAACTATTAACCTTATTAAACCTTTCTTTCAAGTCCTCCCAAATCAATTGAGTGTCTGAGCAAAAAGGAACTCCATTATGAGATCTTTACTTACATTGCATAGAATCCAGGAAACTATACTTGCATTGCATCTATCCCAAAGGTGAGCTAAGTCTCTTGAAAACTGATCTCGTTTTACTATTCCAACAATGAAGCCTCCAAGCAGAGCCAGTTGTATAGCTTTACTCCACAAAGTGTAATTGTCAGTTTCAGTCAGCATAATTCCAACATTAAGTGATCATGGTGCACCTAATGGATACAAATAGAGTGGATGAAGATGATGAATGATGGAAGTTGCCATAGAAGGTCCTAACTGAGCTCCTATAGCATCCCAGGAGTATCCATGAAAGTAAAACAATCTAATAGAGAAGAAGAAAGAGAAAAAAAGGAAAACAAAAGTACGAATCAACTGAAAATTGCTTGTTCCAAGCTCGATGGCCTGATACCATGTTAAGTTTGTGAATTCTGGGAATAAAATCCTAACCAGCCAAGAACAATTGAAAGAGTATGAAAAGGATCTAAAATAATATTTGCATTGTTTGTTTATCATTGAACAGAGGCACAATATATATATACAATGATTTTCCTGCTTAGCATATAACCGACTTAGCTAACAACTCTACAACTAATTGTATGTAACTAACTCTACAACTTGCACAACTAATAGTGTAGTGCATAACATTAGTACAACTATAACTAATATGATCAAGGCACATTTACACACTTATTTAATTTCTTAACAACACTCCACATTGATAATGTCCTATCCAACTTTCAACACACCTCATCTTCACCCCACTCCACACACTCTACCCTCCACCACCACCTCTCATAGTATTTGTGTAGATTATTAACGAATATATTTAGGATAATATTTTGTTTGCGTAGCAAATACACCAAAATTAATAAAGAACCCATTTATTTTTCTAGAAAACATTTTCTATCATACGCATCTTGAATTATTACTCTATTAAATGTCCTTTCTCGCTTAGATATATTTTCTTTTTATTTTTTAATATAAATGTAAAATTTCGCTCTATGAACTAGGCACTTTCTATTTGTTTTGTTAAGTTTAATGTATGAAATTCAGTGGTCCGATGAAGTAATAAGTGTGTCGACTTGATATATCAAAAATATTTATGCAAATAATCCTTTTGAAGCAACTACATAAATTTTATTTTTATTTTGACCACTTTTTAGATTTTTTTCTTGTGCGCTACACAATTGGATGAATAGGGATGACAATGGAACAAAAAAGGACGGTTGCGGGCGAACCTGCAAAGATTTCAACCCGCTCTCTCTGCATAGACCAACTCCGCCCCACATATGTATTAATATTATTTTTTATATGAGTTTGACATAATAAATCAAATTCATAAAATTAGAAACCAGCACATAGTATTTATTTTATTGAAATACTATATTCAAAGATTATGACATACTAGCATATACGCAACAAAAGAATTCAGATTATACGATTGAATAATTTTACTAAAACACAATAAATATGTCATATGCTACTCCTCGCAATATCCCAACTCAAAGAATGACAAAATATCATCATAGAGATAATTACACTAAAGACCAAAAGATAATGTCATTTCGATAATTATAAAATAAAGAGTAATGAATATTATAAAAGAATTATAATTTTTTTTATTAATATTACAAGAGAATAAATTACATAAAATTAGTGGAAGAGTATACGATTGAAGAATTTTTTTGAAAAGAATAAAGTGAAGAAGGGAGGCAATAGAAATAAATCTATTTGGTTCAAGCAGTTCTTTTAAATGAAAAAAATGAACTAACACCCACACTCGTCCTGCACCCGTACTAAATCCCTCAAAACAAAAATATCCATCTTGTCCCCCCCACACCCGCATGAAGCAAGCTCCGTCCCACCCTGTATAAGAGAAAATCCACCCCGCCCCTCCCCGCTCCACTGCTATTCTTACAGATGCATAAAAAATTTGAGATCGAACATCTATAGACTGTGGTCTAAATCTTCAACTAATACCACTATTAAATTTGTTGAAGAATGTTAGATCAAAGGTTAAACTAGTCTATCTTTCAATATTTATTAAACAACTATTATATATAATTGTTCCCAACTTTAACTCATACTCTGAATTACACTAAGATATTATCTTAAAAATATTTCAGCTTCATAACTTCTCTATTTGAGTTGAACAAAAAGAGAGTTAGCCTAAACATTCAATTATGGGCCATCAATCTAAAGCTTATACATAATTATAGTTCAGTTTTTTTTTTTTTTTGACAACTTTAGATCTCGTCTAAATTCTCTACCAATAAAACTTGTATGATTTAAACCTTTTGAATAATTTAAAACCACGATCTAAAATTTTCACATAAAATTTTAGTTTCTTCTACAACTTTAAAAAGTGATTTTAAGTAGCTAAATTTCGGTCCCTTCTTGATAACAACCTATGCTTGGAAGTCGTTTGATGTAATAAAAATTCTGAACTTTTCCTTCCGGTGAGAATAGTGTTGACCATTGAAGTAAGGAGGCTGATTTTAAAGAATGTCTGTCTTGAAGGAAAGCACTAGAAATTTAATAGTTTGCCATAGCTCTTTGCTCACGTGTGGTATAACACTTCATTTAGTGAGACCTTCTTTGATACCAATTGAAAGTTAAGAGGGGGATGAATTAAAATATTGTAGTCGATTGATGTTTGTGAGTAGTCAACTCTTCCTGTAGGTTAGTTTCAAAATATATAAATAATCGAAAGAACAGAATATAAATGAAGACAAGATATTTTTATACTGGTTCGAATCACCAATGTGATACCTAGTACAGTCCCCTTGGATTTCAAGGGTTTCAATTAGATCTTGATGAGAGCTTTGGTTGGATAATGATTTTAACTTGAAGTCATAGATGATGTGCAAATTAGATTTTCTATCTTGACACAACCTCTACCTGTATAACCTACACTCAGAATCTTTCTTTCTCTTTTCTTTTTCAATTGTACACTCAAGTGAATAAAAAACTTTATGAAAGATGAAAGAAGACAACAGTACAATTTCAAGTGAAGTGTTTAAATAAAACTAAAGAAGTAGGGCTGATTTTATATACGGCGTTGAGAGGTGACCATTTAGCTCTAACAGAAAAACCCAAGGGAATTTCCTTCAATCAAGGATTTGTAGCATTTCCTTGATCAAGAGCACACGTCAATGTCAGATATGTTTGTGTGAAGATCTTCCTTTTCTTGATCCCGTTGATTTTCTTTTTTGCCTTGAACATATTTTTCTTCCTTTTCTATGTAGTCTCTTCAAAGTGGTTTGATAGGCAATATCTCTTGTGATTTCTTTCCTTTCTCGAAGGATTTCTATACTTTGATATTTGATTTTCCTTATTGTTGCTTGATCTCCTTTTCCTTTTTGATTTATGCTAGATTGGTGTAGGCAAATCAATCTTCTCTTCATGTGTTTGTTGGATTGATACTGATAATGTCACGACCCAGACCATAGTGATTGGCACCCACACTAACTCTCCGGTGGGAGAATCATTAATACTAATTAGCTAACCAACTTTATCAAAATACTAAAGCATTTAAAGTTACGGAAGCAAGTTTAAATGACTAAATACTGAAGTTCCCATAAACTTCCAAAAGATCTAACAACGAATTGCGGAAATTAATGCCTAGAACCTGAAAGTCAATGTACCAAAACTCTAACAACTAATGTACTAACAACTAATTAGAAAGACTAAGTCTGAAATATGGACATAAATAGAAAGAGAACTCATGGCAGCCCGGAAGAAACGGTTCACCCTTGAATTCGAAATAATCACTAATCTTCTAAGCGAGGTCTGTCAATAACCGCCTGAAGATGCCCTGTACTCAACAAAGAAAGAGCAAGTGCAGTATCAGTACACAACCACAATGTACTAGTAGGATCACGCGGCTATCCCACTAAGTGTAACATACATAAGCCAATACAGCATAATAATAATATGCATACACCGAACATATACAATATCATCATTATTTACGAACAACGTACAATTTCACATTTCTCAATATACAAAATTATGTCAATTCATTGGTCCTCTCATGGAACCCAAACCCAAACAGTTAGCATACCAGAAAGTGCTACCCGATCCAATGTTTATGCCGGAACATGGCAACCGATCCCTTGTTTATGTCGGAACGTGGTAACCGATCCAAGTTAGTGAGTCAGAACGCAACACCCGATCCATTCAACAAGCCACAATCACAATCACAAGTACATCTCATAATCATACAATCAAGTCATGATTAATGGCATTCATCATTCATCTATCTCATTTACAAATAGTGTGATCAATAATGCAACATTCGCATATATACACATATTATAATGAAGTAAGAACAAACATATATCACATAATCATGAAATCACAACCATCACCTACCTCGAAACAAGCTTGAAACCCCTAAGAAACTTGATTCTTCCCTTTTCGGATTCGTTCTGCTTGTTCTTGGTCTACAAATGATCAATATAACACAAGAATCAATAAACAATAACTAATCACCCGAATTACCAACAATTCTATCAACCCTAGATCATACATCTCCCCATACCCAGATTAGGGCTTTCTCCACCATAATTTCCATATCAAAAACCCTTCCCCATCGATAATTACCCATTAGATTACATTCTACGGATCGAAAAATGGATTCGCATAGTTAAAATCTTACCTTTAGCCTTAAGAATGGTGAAAAACTGTCAAGAAAACCCTTGGGTTCGTTCCTTAGCTCTCAAGTTCAAAAATTGTAGAATAAAACATTTTTGGGGTTTATTTTGGACTTTAAGTCGCGTCTGCCCCATCATAGCGACACCCACCCTGCTACAACGGCCTTTCCCTGGCGGCAAAAATCATGCCTCAGTGGCTTGCACGGAAACAGTGAGAAAAATTAAAAATTCAAAGATCCTATTTCACAACACACCTTTAACCAACGACACTTAGAAACTACCCGCTCACGCTAAGATCAATTTCGGGAGTTCTACTCGCCCGAATTCAATTCCATAAATTCGTACGGGTTCCTTAACGCCTTAGCTATCTACTCATGTAATAAAATTGATAATTTGATCACTGAATTGCTACCATATTTCCCTAGACCTCACATACTCCGATTTCGTCCAAATCTGGACTAGGCTGGGAAATCTCAAGTTACTACGAAAAAGTTTTCCGATCAAAAAATTTTCCCTGTTGGCTTTTCTATAACGACAGGAACAAGTCATTACAATAGATACAAATTTACCCATCATTCATCCCCGAGTGAAATAGGAAAAATATGCTAAAGAAGGAATGGAGTTGTACCTAAATCGACGAACAATTGGGGATAATTGTCTCGCATGTCCCTCTCGATTTCCCAAGTAGCTTCATCAACTGGACGATGCTTCAATTGAACTTTCACGTACTTAATCTCCTTGGTCCTCAACTTGCGCACATCACGATTAAGGATTGCAATCAGTTCCTCCTCATACTGAAATTCTTGAGTCCCACCTAATGATATAATCCCCGTCACCATGATATCTCTTCAACTTGGACACATGAAATATCGGATGAACTCCTGATAGGTTAGGAGGTAAAGCCAATCTATACACCACTGGCCCTACACATTCGAGAACCTCAAAGGGACCAATGTATCGCGGACTGATCTTGCCTTTCTTGCCAAATCTCATCACCCCTTTCATGGGTGATACCTTAAGAAGAACATTCTCACTAGTCTGAAAATGTCATGTCTCTCACCTTATAATCCGCATACTTCTTCTGTCTACTCTGGGATGCTAAAAGCTTAGTTTGAATACTCTTCACCTTATCTTGAGCATCCTTCACTAAACCAACCCCCAAAGGTTTCACATCTCCAACCTCGAACCATCCTATGGGTGATCTACATCCCCTCCCGTAAAGTGCCTCAAATGGTGCCATATCTTTGCTGGAGTGATAACTATTATTATAGGAGAACTCACACAAAGGTAGGAACTTATCCCAATGCTCTCCAAAATCAATCACACATGTCCTCAACATGTCTTCTAACACTTGAATAATCCTCTCCGACTGCCCGTCTATCTGTGGATGGAAAATGGTACTAAAAGTGAATTGTGTGCCCAATTCATCAGGCAATTTCCTCCAAAACTTGGAGGTAAACTGAGTACCGCGGTCTGAGATGATAGAAAAAGGGAACCCTATGCAACCTCACTATATCTTTCACATAAACCTTGGCCAATTGTTCAGCATTATAATCTATTCTTTTCGGAATAAAATGGGCTGACTTAGTCAATCTATCAACCACTACCCAAATAGAATCAAACTTCCCCAAAGTCTTGGGAAGGCCAACCACAAAATCCATGACTATTCTCTCCCACTTTCATTCCAGAATTGGCATTCTTTGAAGAAAACCTGCAGGCCTTTGGTGTTCATACTTCACTTGTTGACAATTTTGACATTTAGCCAACAAACTCCACTATATCCTTCTTCATGCCCGACCACCAATAAATTTGCTCCAAATCTCAGTACATCTTGGTCACACCCGGATGAATGGAATATCGCAAACCATAAGATTCTATCAACAATTTTTGAATCAAGCCATCAACTCGAGGAACACAAATTCTTCCTTTAAAACTGAGCACAACTTCCGCATCAAGAGTGGTCTCTTAGGCCTGACCAATCACAGTCTTCTTCTTAAGTTCATTCAAATTTTCATCCTCAAACTGCTTGGCCTTGATCTCCTCGATGAACGTGACCCTTACTTCAATGATAGATAACACCCCAGCTCTTTCTTAAATGCCCAACTGCATGAACTTAGACTCCAAGGTCTGAATTTCCTTAGCCAAAGGTCGCTTGGTTACACTCAAGCAAGCTAGACTACCCATACTCACCGCTTTTCAACTCAAAGTGTCTGCCACTACATTAGCCATACCCAGATGGTATTGAATGGTCACGTCATAATCCTTGAGTAACTCCATCCACATTCGATGTCTCAAATTCAGATCCTTTTGAGTGAACACATGCTGCAAACTACGATGATCAATAAACACCTCACACTTAACACCATAGAGGTAATGCCGCCAAATCTTAAGAGTGAACACTGCCGCTGCTAACTCCAAATCATGTGTTGGATAATTCCTCTCATGCACCTTCAATTGACGGGATGCATAAGCTATAACATTCTTATCTTGCATCAACACAACACCCAAACCAGAATGTGAAGCATCACAATAAATAATAAAATCTTTACCTTCAACCGGTAATGCTAGAATAGGTGTGGTGGTCAAGAGAGTTTTGAGTTTTTGGAAGCTCTCCTCACATTTTTCGGTCCATTCGAAGGGTATCTCTTTTTTGGTCAAACTTGTCAAGTGAGTGGCAATAGAAGCAAAGTTTTTCACAAATCGACGGTAGTAGCTAACGAGCCCCACAAAACTCCTAACTTCCGTCACAGAGCTAGACGAACCCAATTCTTAACCGCCTTAATCTTTTGGGGATTTACTATTACCTCTTCTTTTGAAACTACATGCCCCAAAAATGCAACCGACGTCAACCAAAATTCACATTTAGAAAATTTTGCATACAACATTTGTTTCGCAAGAGCACTTAGAACAATACGAAGATGGTCGGCATGCTCCTCCTGACTTTTCGAATAGACCAAAATATCATCAATAAAGACTATGACGAATGAATCAAGAAATGGCTTGAACACTCTATTCATTAAACTCATAAAAGTTGCGGGCGCATTGGTCAACCCAAACGACATAACTAGAAACTTGTAGTGCCCATAGCGGGTTCTAAACGCCGTCTTGGGCACATCCTCAAGCCTAATTTTCAACTTATGGTAGCCAGACCTTAGATCAATCGAAGACTGATGCACCTTGCAATTTGTCAAAAAGATCATCTATTCTAGGCAATGGGTACTTGTTTCGAATGGTGACCTTATTCAATTGTCGGTAATCTATACACATCCTCATACTGCCAGCTTTTTCTTGACAAACAAAACTGGAGCACCCCACGGGGAAGCATTATGACGAATAAATCCTTTATCAAGAAGTTCTTGCATTTGAGCCTTAAGCTTTTTTTAATTCTATCGGAGCCATGCGATAAGGAGGGATAGAAATGGGGTGGGTGCCAGCTTCCAAATCAATGCAGAAATCTATATCTCTATTCGGAGGCATACCAGACAAATCATAAGGAAATACTTCTCTAAATTCTGACACCACATGAATAGACTCAATAGATGGAGACTCAACCTCAACATCCCGAAGATGAGCCAAATAAGCCAAACAACCCTGCCCTACCAGTTTTCTAGCCCGAACGGAAGATATGATCTTAGCTTGCTTAGGCTTGTACACCCCTTCCCACTCTAATTTTTCCCTTCTCAGAATTTCTAGAGTTACAGACTTAGTATTACAATTAATCACAACATAATAGGGGGACAACCAAGTCATGCCTAAGATTATATCAAAATCAGTCATATCCAAAATCACCAAATCAGCCTAAGTTTGAAAACTCATAAACATAATAGAACACGCACGATAATACCTACAACTCAGAATTTAGTCCCTTAATAAATAAACGAATCCTCTATTCCTCAGTAGTCACCAATTGAGTATCATATCTAGACAAGGCATGGAACTTGGCCTCATAAGCAGCCACATACATACCACCTTGCTTCAAAGCCATAAATTCATCCTTTTTGCGATCTCTCAAAGTCCTAGGCACATATTTCTCTAAAAACAGAGCATGAAAATGGGTCTAAGTAAGTGGAGGTAAAACTGAAGATCTGCATTCCACATAAGCTTTCCACCATAGCTTAGCCTCACCTTGAAGTTGAAAAGTCACAAACTCAACCCCATGATAATGGACAATTCCCAACTTATGAAGCCTCTCATAATAATCTAGGATGAACTCATATGTATCCTCACTTTCGAAACCATGGAACATAAACGGTTTCAACTTCAAAAACTTGGTCAACATCTCATGTTCATTACCAGTCATACCAGGACCCAATAAAGGACGAAAGAAAACATGATTACCTACATTCCCTCCCACTTTGGGGACAGTGATAGCAATAGGAGGATTGGCGGGAGCTTGAGTTGCTTGAACAGAGGGAAGCACTCCAGGACCAACCAACCCTTTCAGGAATGACATGATTTGCTGAGCTAACATTGGGTCTATGAGAGGAATACTTATTGTCTTAGCCTGCACCTCTTCCTATGGTCCTACATTCTCCTCATTCTCAACCTCGATATTCTCTTCTACCTCTTCATAGTGCGCAGGAGGGGACTCATTTTTGGGAGCATTTTCAACCGGTGCTCCATCCCTATTAGGCGCCACCCTTTCTCGGCCTCTACCCCTAGCTCTTTCTCTACCCCTACCTCGACCGTGACCTCTCATTCTAGATTCCTCAGCTGGAGCATTGACGGGATCCACGGGCCTAACGCCGTTGAATCTAGTGTTAACCATTTGCGGACAGAAGAGTGAAAGAGATTAGATACCAATTCGAATCGGCAGATACCAATTGGAATCAAGTTATAACACAAAAGGAGACAAGAGAAAATAGAGAGATTTCTTAAAGTCCTATAGCCTCTCGAGGAAAAGTGCAGACGTCTCCATACTATTCCGCAAGACTCTACTAGACTCATTTTGGTACATCGAGATCAACAAACCTAGGCTCTGATACCAACTCTGTCATGACCTATACCATCGAGATTGGCACCTACACTAACCCTCCGATGGGAGAACCATTAATAATAAATTAGCTAACCAACTTTATCAAAATACTAAAGCATTTAAAGTTACGGAAGCAAGTTTAAATGACTAAATACTTAAGTTCCCATAAACTTCCAAAAGATCTAACAACAAATTGCGGAAATTAATGCCTAGAACCTGAAAGTCAATGTACCAAAACTCTAACAAGATCCATAAGTCTAAACAAGAAGGGTTGAAACCCCAAACTAATATACTAACAACTAACTATAAAGTCTAAGTCTGAAATTGGACATAAACAGAAAGAGAACTCATGGCATCCAAGAAGAAATGACTCACCCTTGAATTCGAAACAATCATTGATCTTCTAAGCGAGGTCTGTCAATAGCCGCATGAAGATGCCCTGTACTTAACAAAGAAAGAGCAAGTGCAATATCAGTACACAACTATAGTGTACTAGTAAGATCACGCGGCTATCCCACTAAATGCAACATACATAAGCCAATACAACATATTAATAACAAGCATACACCGAACATATACAATATCATCATCATTTACGAACAACGTACAATTTCACATTTCTCAAGATACATAATTATGTCAACTCATTGGTCCTCTCATGGAACCCAAATCCAAACAGATAGCATACTAGAACGTGGTACTCAATCCAATGTTTATGCTGGAACGTGGTACCTAATCCAATGTTTATGCCGGAACGTGGCAACCGATCCCATATTTATGCCAAAACGTGGAAACCGATCCAAGTTAGTGAGTCGAAACGCAACACCCGATCCATTCAACAAGCCACAATCACAATCACAAGTACATCTCATAATCATACAATCAAGTCATGATTCATATCATTCTTCATTCATCTATCTCATGTCATTCATCATTCATCTATCTCATTTACAAATAGTGTGATCAATAATGCAACATTCGCATACACACACATATTATAATAAAGCAAGAACAAACATATATCACACAATCATGAAATTACAACCATCACATACCTCGAAACAAGCTTGAAACCCCTAAGAAACTTGATTATTTCCTTTCCGGATTTGTTCCACTTGTTCTTAGTCTACAAACGATCAATATAACATGGGAATCAATAAACAGTAACTAATTACCTGAATTACAAACAATTCAATCAACCCTAGATCATGCACATGATCCCCCATACCCAGATTAGGGCTTTCTCCACCATCATTTCCAGATCAAAACTCTTCCCCATTGATAATTACCCATTAGATCATGTTCTACGAATCGAAAAAACATATTCGGGGAGGTAAAATCTTACATTTAGCCTCAAGAATGGTGAAAAACTATCAAGAAAACCCCTGGGTTCATTCCTTAGCTCTCAAGTTTGAAAATTGCATAATAAAACATTTTTGGGGTTTATTTTTGACTTTAAGTTGTGTCTACCCCGCCGTGGCGGCACCTACCGCGCTATAGCCGCCCCGCCCTGGCGGTAGAAATCCCACCTCAATGGCTTGCACGGAAACAGTGAGCAAATTTAATAATTCCAAGACCCTATTTCACAACACACCTTCAACCAATGACACTCAGAAACTACTCGTTCACGCTAAGATCAATTTCGGGAGTTCTACTCGCCCGAATTCAATTCCGTAAAGTCGCACGGGTTCCTTAACGTCTTAGCTATCTACTCATGTGATCGAATTAATAATTAGATCACCCAATTGCTACCATATTTCCCTAGACCTCACAGACTCCAATTTCGTCCAAATCTGGACTAGGTTGGGAAATCTTAAGCTACTATGAAAAGTTTTCCGATCCAAAAAATTTCTCCGTTGGCTTTTCGATAACGACAGGAACAGGTCGTTACAGATAAATCAATCTTCATGATTTTGTGTGTCTTGATAGATACACAGTTCTTGATTTTCTGCAACAGAGTGGAACTTGTAATTTTGTAAAGGTCCTCTACATCCTCGGAAAGAGAATCAAGGTTGAAGGGACCGTGATTGTCATGACTCAAGCCTACATCCTGGACGTGGCAGACACTCGAAAACCATTGCTAGTCCCAAGCGAACCTTTGGCCTTGTTGACTAATGAATGGAAGACTAAACATACATAGGAAAGCTTTAAAAGTAGAGGAAATATGTAAAGACATTTAAGGTTCCTTTGTTCTGAAAGTCGGTAAACCATCTCTAATATCATGGATAGTAAATATGTGTGAATACTGAATACTGAACTGACTCACTAAATTGTCTGTCTATGAAGTCTTTACTAACCAAAGATAGGTGTCGGAACAAGATCCAGAGCTACCTAAATAAGAAACTAAATGTATACTAACACTGAGGTCTCACCAAAGATGAGGAAGTGATGATCTCAACGAAGCATCTGTTAACAATCATGAATACTTGTATTTGCATCATAAAATGATGCAATGTTGAAGACGTAAATACATGAGATTTACGGTATGTAATAAGGGTGAATGAAATGATCATGACTAAAATTAACTACATAAGATGAAAGGAACTTAAAATACTCAACTAAAAATAAACCATGTAAATGTAGTGAAAACAAGAAAAGTTTTACAATTGAGATATGCAATAATGTGAAGTATTAAAATAGTACACTTTTTCTTTTCTTGGAGAGTTTCTCTAACCGGAAACCATCACTATGAGCCTCGTGATGATACAACATCTTACCCCATGTTCTCAGAGCCATTTAATACTTTTTCAAGGTAGGGTACTATACTAAACTTATGGATCCATATCTAAGCTCTTACCAGTGGCTATGTGTGGAGTCGTCTGAACCAACGTCACGACTCTATCTTACGTTGGCTATATAGTTTATGGGGTTTAAGGATTATCTTAACCCTTACCAAACTCGATGCTCAATAATACTCCAAAACAATGCAATAAGGCTCAATACAATGTGAAATTCTATTTTACGAAAAAAAGTTTCACTTTAGGGAAAAATCTGATAATCTTATGCTTTAGGAACTTGTTTCTAGAATTTTTTATGCTTTTTTGAAACTAGTCATGATTATACTATGAAAACAAAGCATTTGGAACGTTTAGGGTTCTCTTAAAACTCTTCCTAGATGATAGCTCAAATATTTGAAACATACATTGAGTCTGAAAATAATGCATGAAAGAAAATGTACAAAAAAATTCAAACAATTCTTTGCTTATTAGGGTCTATGGATGAAAAAGGCATGAACAATAATAGAGGACCATAAATACATGGAGTAATACAATTACAATGATAAGAATCATATAGCAATGATACAAAAGTAAGAACAAGTTCAAGTTCATGAACTAGGGGTAAAAACCCTAAATTTAATCTCATTAACTAAATTCTAGATGTATGACGTGAGGACAAACTTAGTCCATCACTATGAATAGTCTTACATATCTAAAGAATAAGGTTCTAGAAGATTCTTGAAACCCTAGTTTTTTCCTCTTGATTCTTTGCTCTTAGCCTTAGGAATAATTATGAGAGTATTTTGAATGTACAGAATTGTTTAGGACCTTAATTAGGTGCATAATCGTGGGGGTTTAGGCTTATAAAGGATGGGGATTGACCAAATTAACCCTTATTAAAAGTTGATTGAGCCATCTACGAGGGCCATCTATGATTTGTAGAAATTTCTATGTGTCGCAGAAGCCTCTAGGCTAAATTCTGGGGTTTGTGATGTTGGGATCTACAGATCCTTTTACAGCCCTTATAAACTACTATAGGTCGTCATGTTCGTCCATATAAATTACACTGAGGAAAGGTTTCAAGACTTTGACCTACTAACCAATCTACGGTCCGTAGGATGGTCTACAACCCGTAGACCTAACTCATCCTGCTTACTTGAAAATGCCAATTTCAGGATTTTGTTATAAGGGTTGTTCTACAGTTCATAAACACTTTTACCACCCATCTACTAGTAGGTGAAACTCAAGTAAAAAATCTCAGTTTTAGAAGTCTGATTTCCACGAGCCATCTACAGTTTTTGGTTACTTTTACGGGTCGTGGTTGTTGTCTATAAAAATCTGGCTTCAGCAAACTTGAAGTCTTTTCTGAGCTTTTCTAGTTCGGTCAGAGATAGGATTTTTGGAGTGTTACAATACCTCTCCTTTGGGATCATTCCTCCTCAAATGATGATCAAGCTAGGTAATTACGCAAGACACGAATACAATGCAAAGACTGAAATACACTAAAAAATATTGAAACTGAAACATTCAAACACACAAATAGATGTTGAATATGAATTATAGAAAGGATTAATACCTTCATTGCCATCAACAAGAGGAATGAAAAGATGAGGGTATCTAGCCTTCATATCTTCTTCAGCTTCCCATGTGTCCCTCTCAACAAACTGATTTCTTCATAGAACTTTGTCTAATACAACCTATTTGATCCTCAATTTGCGAACCTGGCAATCAAGAATCTGAACTAGGATATCTTCATAGGGCAAGCTATCTTTCACACTAATACTCTTTGTGGGCACAATGAGTGAATGATCCCCCTAAACACTTCTTAAATGGAGATATGAAATATTGGATAGACCGTTGTTAATTCTGGTGATAGCTCCAACTCATAAGCTACATTACCAATCTTTTTTTAAAAAAATTCAATGGGGATTTTCTTTCCTCCCAAAACACATGACACCCTTTATGGGTCAAACCTTCAAGTAGGTCCAATCATTCACCTCAAACTCTAAGGCTCTTCTCCTAACATCAATATAAGACTTAAGACGACTTTGTGCGATATTCAAGCTTCCTTGGATAATCTTAACCTTCTATATTGCCTGATGAAAAAAATTTGGCTCTATAAACTTAGTTTCACCAACCTCAAACCAAACAATTAGAGATGTACATCTTCACCCATAACGAGCCATTTGAGTGTTGGAGTGATAACTATTATTGTACGCAAACTCTTTGACAGGCAAGTAATCATCCCAATTCCCCTTGAAGTTCATAACACAAACCCTCAAAATGTCCTCTAGAGTCTAGATCATATGCTCTACATGACCATCTATTTGAGGATGAAAAAGGGGTACTAAGATTCACTTTCGAACCCAAGCTCTTCTGAAACGACTTCCAAAATTGGGCAGTGAACTGAGCGTCTCTATCTGAAATAATGGAAAACGAAACTTCATGAAGTCTGACTATCTTGCGGATATACAATCTAGCATAGTCCTCAGTAGTCTTTACTAGCAAGAAATGAGTTGATTTTTTAGTCATCTGATCTACAATCACCCAAATCAAATCATGATGCAGGCGAGATCGCAGTAAGCAATAATGAAATTCATATTGATCTCCCATTTTGACTTTGGAGAAGCTATGTTCTGAGCCATGCCACATGGCCGATAGTGCTCAACCTTGACTTATTGACAATTTAGGCACTTAGAAACAAAATTTGCAGTATCTCTTTTCATGTTGTTCCACCAGTAGGCCTCTCTCAAGTCATGGTACATCTTGGTGGAACCGAAATAAATTGAATATCTAGAACTATGAACCTCTGCCATGATCCTATCTCAACTACCATCCACCTTTGGAACACATGATCTGTCTTTGTATCTCAACACACCATCTCCCCCTTGTTTGAAAAGCATTACCTTCTACATGTGAATTTCACCCTTTAACTGAAGTAGGGTAGGGTCTTTGTCCTACTTCTCCCTTACTTCCACCACTAGAAACTATTCAGCCTCATCCTGAACAATAACGCCACTTTCTTCTGAGTCCACAAGACAGATTCCCAACCGTACAAGTTTATGCATTTCCTTAGCCAACTCTTTCTTTCCTTCCTCAATATGAGTGGTACTCTTCATCGATAATATGCTAAGAGCATTAGCAAGAACATTAACCTTACCCGGGTGGTAGAGGATACTCATGTCATAGTCCTTAAGCAATTCCATTCATCTTCTCTGTCTAAGGTTCAACTCCTTGTGACTGAAACCATATTAGAAACTCTTGTGATTGGTGAACACGTCCACATGCAATCCATATAGGTAATGACGTCATATATTCAATGCAAACGCCACTACGGCCAACTCGAGATCATGAGTCGAATAATTTCTCTTGTGGATTTTAAGTTATCGAGAAGCATATGTTATAACCTTATTGTTCTGCATCAACACACAACCAAGTCCCACTCTGGACCCATCATAATACAAAACAAAACCTTATGCACCCTCTGGTATATAAGTTCTTGATGATTTTGAAGAAAAAACTCATATTACATGGAGATTTGGAAGAAAAATCACAGGTATATAAGTTTCCTACCGATTTTTCTGCCGTACAAAATCCATCGGAAATTCCCAGGTAAATAACTTGGGGATTTTTCTAAAACTTGCAAATTTTTTTTTGCAAAACATATTAATAATTCACGAGGAAAATTTGGTAAAAAACGTGAAAAACTGAATTTCCTTGCGGACTTTTTGGCAAGTAAGTTCGCATGAAAAAAGTCGCAGATAATTCGCAAGAAATTGCTAGAAAAAATTATGAAAAATAGATTAATTATTTTAATTTATCCACATTTATTTTGTCGCATTAAATTGTTTTAATATAAAGAATCCATATATTTGTTTGATCGCAATATTTTCTAGATATTTAATTAATTTTATATATCTATCTTTAGTGTTCTGGTTGAAGACGCAAACAATTTCAGAGTACCCAATTAATTCAACCAACCTTTGTTTGCAATGTTTTAACTCGTGGAAGATACTCACGTGCTTGTTATCATGAATCATGTGATCTTATTTTTTTAGTTTATATAAAAGATATATTCTCATTTTTACTTGTTAATTTTGGAATTGTAAAAAATATTTTTATATTTTACTCTTAACATTAATTACTTATTTCATAAATTATTTTTTAAAATCTAAGACTAAATATCAATTAATATTAGATATTATAATAGAATACTCATATCCATCATTAATTTTAAGGGGCATGCAGAGTTCAAAATGGACAAGTAATGTGAATAGAAAAAATATATATATTTGGAGTTAATTATACTAAACACTCCTATAATATAATTTACTTTTGAATACACCTAATGTATTTTAAAATATAAAAATTACCTAAAATCCTTTGAATTACGCTAATATCTCATGTGAGGTATATACATAACTAAGTATATTAAATTATATAAATTAAAATTATTATGTGTTTCCTTGGAAAAAAAAGAAAGATATAGGGTGTGTTTGGTATGAAGGAAAATATTTTTTGGAATTTTTTTTCTAATTTTCTCATGTTTGGTTGAGAAAAATGTTTTCCAAATCAACTCATTTTCCTCAAATTTAAGGAAAATGACTTCCCTTAAAAAATTTAGAAAAACATTTTCCAAAACTTTCCTCCAACTTCAAATTACAATTTTTTTGTTGAAAAAATCAATTTGTTTTGTTTAAAAAATAAATTTAAAGCTTATTTTTAAAAATATATTTTTCAACTTCAATTTTTTTATTTTTTTA
>JAJOOR010005305.1:0-86194 GCA_036250505.1 Solanum acaule | reverse complement strand
ATTAGATGGTTTGAGACATCATGTATAAAGTCTTCCGCTTGCTATTATTTTTTTTATGCAATGTTTTCTTGGTAAAGAAAGTTTTAAATTCCTTATGGGTTTAGTGTATATGCGATGAATGAATGCTAAGAGGCTTGTATTAGACCTCTTCGAGGTCGAGTACGCCGGTTACGACTAGGGGGTGCTCCCGGGTCGTGACAGTTGAGCACTCAGAGTCAGTTGGTGAGCCTCCTTGCTTTTCGGAGGATCCCTTATTATCTTGTTTTTCGCATTTCAGATTGTTAGGATGATCAGGGGTCTTTTCCAGACATCCCTCATGCTTTTAGAGGATTTATAGACGAGTAGTTATAGTTCTTTACTCTTTTCATTTTCAGTTGTAGACGTTAAGACTTGAGTTGCCATTTTGGCTAGTTTAATATTTCTTTAAGATATCACATGATTTGTCCATTGAGACTATTTTACTGTTATTTAAGTCTTCCGCTATAAGTAAGCCAGGCCAAGGGTTCGGTTGAGGCCATCAATGGTTCTCGAGTGCCAGTCCTGCCCAGGGTGTAGGCTCGGGGCATGAAACTCTGCTCCTCCAAAGGTAAGGTCAAAAGAAACATCAATGTTTCACTTAAGGATATTATCATTGGGAAAACACCATCTGATTTGACCAAACCCTAACTCAACACTCCAACCTGAGTCTTAATCCTAAACTAAGACTCTTTAACCTGACTCGAAATCTAACCCTAACTTAAGATTCGAGCCTTAAGACCTAGTATCTAAGACCCAACTCTTGACTTCGACCTAGGTCTTAGGACGCCTAACCCAAGCTTGCTGACCCAAGCCTCCAGTCCTTTCGACACAAACTTGAGATTCAACTAGGAACTCAAGAACTTACCCCCGAGAAAGATTCTAGATCTAACTCTAACCTTTACCTGTGACCCAATTCTTGATATTTTAAACCTGAGACATAACCTTCAGTCGAGACCAATATGAATTTTTAGCACTAAAGTAAATCTTTAAAATGTGCTACATGTTGACAAAATTTAGAGATCACATTAAAAATAAGTTATGTTAGGTTAGATTTTGAGGGTAATCCCAATAGGCTGATGTGAGCATTATTTTTCCCTTAAGAGTTAGATTAAGCTGATTTATAAGTTAGTGGAGGTAAGAGTTATACAAAGTCTTATGTAGAAGCTGAAAGAAGGTACGAAAGCATCTGAGAAAGAATACTTAGATAGAATCTTAGTGCATGCGCATGGAGAGTTCACTAGCCATAAGATTAGCATTTCCCGAGTAAGTAAAAGAAATATAAAACAGTTTACAGATAATGGAATAGATCCATAGGTTTAATGTATCAGCTTTAATCCCAAGGGGTAGATGATAAGATGAGTAACCAAGTCAAGTGTTGAGAATCAAATAGTGTTGTATTCAGAAATAGTTAAAGTGATATATCGATCCATCCATGCTTTAGAATATTTCTTAAAGTACATTCGTTACAACATCTGGTTTATATCTCTAATATCATAATTGTATTTACGACCTATATTCACACACTATAGATAGATTTATCTCTACACTTAGTTCACAGAATCAGGGGAAAAAACTTTAGCCCCATTCAACTCAATGTTACTCCATAAAGTTATGAATATAAGCCTCTTGATATGAACATATTCATATAAACAATGGTATCTGATAGTATGCTCAGTCTTGCCAATTCACAATTTACTCTCAACGACAAGCAAAATAATGTTATGTCATCCAAATTCTTATATTATATATCTTGAATGGATCACACTTATGACCTTTCACCCTAAGCTCATTCAGTGATCCTTTTCAGGTTTGGTCGCGATATTGATGATAGTAGTGGAAGTAGTGATAGAAGGAGAAGGTTTATGTTTCTTATTGTGGTAGTGATGGTGTTATTATTCCATCTATGGTTATAAATATATAGGAAGAATGGGATGAAGTTTTACTACGAGAATAGTTAAATGAGAGCAATTAGTCGGTTCTTTGTAGTAATGCATGAAATTTCAACTGCTAGATATGACAAGATAATGAGAATTTGTTAGAAGGATTGGTTAGTAGGAGTTCGTGGAGTGTTTATAGTATTAGTCTTGGACACACTAAGACCAAGTGATTTGACTTAGATGTTTTTACGCATAGTCATACACTCTAATGAGAGCTAGTAATTGTAGCTAATGAAGTGTTAAAAAAGGAGAGCACAGTTAATATTCTTACTTCGTGTCTAAATATCCTTAATTTATGTCAAATAACTTTAGATAGAGCGTGACTATGTTCAAACTCATATCATTCACAACTTATGTGCTATAGAGAGTTACAAAAACATAATATAAATCAGCTCTACCTATGTTAGTAGGCAAGTTTAAAAGTCAAAAAGATAATAAGAGTAACTTTTTTCCCTCCCCATCCTCACATTAAACATCACACAAGGACGAATGATCTCAAGGGGAAATATTGTAACACCCCGAAAAATTCTAAGCTAAGGCCCAAACCATTCTTTATTTACATGTAAAATCGTATATGGTGATTCTTAAATTGCTCATATGCATAAAGGTCATTTCTTTGGTGTTCAAATCGATTTGGATATGACTTAAGGTCCCAAGCTAGCAGAAAGTTGAGTTGAAAACTTCATTATAGATTAAGTTTTGACATCAGATTCTACTTAGGTAAACTTCAAATGATCCTATCTCCCAACACATAATAAATTAGGTGGCCCATGACCTATCGAACTGAAGGTCTTTGAGTTCTCTTTCCAACGCCACTGAATTCTCTTTCCAACACCACTAAGTTTGCCTTTACAAGCTCAGAGTAAAAAGTTATGGCCACTTTACCAAAGACTACCATATAAGAGTTTTCTAAGTCTATGAACGGCAGATCAAACCTACGGGTCATAGGTTTAACTACGACGTGTCCTGTCAAGTCGTTGAAAAGTACTGAGAGTCAAATTTTGGGACCTAATTCCTATGGATCCAATCAACAGGCCGTAAAAAATGCAACGGGTCGTCATTTCGACCCGTTAATGGACTTTTGAGCTTTAAAAATTCAATATAAATTCCACTGATGGGATCAACGGTCCGTAGCTCAAACCATGAACCGTAGATAGTCCGGTAGTCAGTTTTTGTTAGCATTAAAGAGGGGTAGTGTCACAACCCGAGGCTACCCCCTAAACGTAACACGAGACCTAGGATCACAAGTGACCCCAAACTAACCCTGAGTCTGGCATAAGTCAAGAATACTATAAAAGTTACTGAGTAAAAGATACGTTGTGTGGAAGCTAAAACAATATATCTAAAATCGGGGAAAACCCACCAGTTTGAATATATTTAAAATAATAGGAGTTTAGTGATAACTGAAACAACCACTTAACAACTCAAACTGAATCTACTACTATGTCTGAAAAGCCTCTAAGTGAGTTGAGTTGCTGGGACATGCCCCCAGTTAACTCTAATAAAACTGAACACTCAAAGAAAAGACTGAAATAGGAAGCATATCTATTTTCCTCGAAGTATGAGGACTCACCACAGAAGCTGCTAAATTCGAACCGAGAATCGATCAAAGCATGACCAGGATGCTGAGTACTTGAACCTATATCATGAAAGGATGTAGTGCAGAGTATGTGTCGGTACTTGTAATGTACTAAGCATGCAGGGTATAGATATACTAAGCTGAACAAATATGTGTAAGCTGAACAAAGCATAACTAAGAAAAGACATAATCTGAGCAAGAATAAAAATACTGAAACATAACTTAAAAGCTAAGGTGAATGCAATGACCAAGTACTAATCATGAAGATAATATGTTGAACTGTATACTGATATAAATGCTGACAACCTAGTCAATGCACTAAGAGTGTAATTGTTGGAACTATTATTAACTGACATAAACCACATGAGCTAAACGTGGAGTCCGATGTATACACCTTTCCAGGGGTATAAAGGCATGACTGTGGTGTGATCACTAATACTAATTCCCAACATAGGGCAAGTCTACTCCCAAATGAATACATATGAAGATAAAATGCACTAAATACTGAATATCTCCAAATACTAACTTTCTAATTGAGAATACAACATTTATATACTGAGATTGTGACATTCAAAATCTAGAGCATGATTTTATGTTTCACTGACCTAGGAAGCATAATTCATGAACTAAGAGAGTTTAAACAAATTAGGTTTCAGAGTTTTATACAAGGAATTATGCAACGTGTTCAAGAAAATATGATATTTATATTGTGGATTCTATAGTAACTGAAATCACAACAACTTCCCAAGATTTCACAAACCCTAGGTCTAAACAAGCTATGTATTATCATGAAACTGACTGAATTCTAGAGACCTATTGGATTTAAGGAACCCACATACCTGCTGACGAAATCTATGGAGAAATCCTTTAGATTTCGGGGCTGGAACATGAAGAACACTGTTACTTGTTCTTGAAAGAAACTGGCACCTCCTTGTTTTTCCATTGTAGTTTGAATGATTTTTAGAGAATGAGGGTTCTGAGTATGTCTAACTAGGTTATCAGGCCTAGACCGAGTAAATCGACATAGTGTAGGCATCAGACGACATAGTTTAAGTGCCCCAACACATAGGGAAAAGACCAAAATGACCCTACTTAAAAGCTAACGAAGGCCATCCACGATTAGACTAACGGACCATCATTTGGATTACCATCTGTCGACTCGGGTCATGGTACATGGTCTTCCCAACAGGTCTTTACTTAAAAGAGCATAACATTTCACCCCGAGCTTGGATTTTAGGAAACACAATTGAGTTAGAAAGAGGATTCAATTTTCTTTTATTTGATAGGTCACGGGCCACCTAATTCATTTTGTTCTAAAAGATATGACCTTTTGAAGTTGACCCAACAACAATTTTCCTCTAATTTGCTGCAGACCCTCACCTACGGCCAGACCTACGGTCCGTAGGTCCAACCACATACCGTATAGGTCGGCCGTAGGTAGGATCAGAGATCCCTAAATCTTGTCCCCAACGACGGACCCCACCTATGGACTATGTATCAGACCACGAACCGTTGATGGCTTCCGTGGTTCTAGCACTAGGTCCTGGAAAGCTGCATTTTTCTACTTTCTCGAATCCAATGTGTTACAACATTTCCCCCATGGGAACATTTGCCCTCAAGTGAAGTCTAAATAAGCTGAGTATGGAGGGAATGAGTTGCAATCCCTGCCAGTAAGTGCTAGAAACTGATGTCCAACTGAACTTAGTTCCAAGAACATGCAAATATGTTGAAATCCAAGAATAACTGAGGGAACAAGATAACGAGACTAAATTACTCAAGTGTAAACTAAGAGAGTGAGAGGAACTAGTACCTCAAGCTGAAACAGAATCAGAAGGAAAGAGGTGAGTATGCTTGGCCCTTATGGCTACTTTTTCTTCCCAAGTAGCTCCCTCTACGGATTGACTTCTCCACAAAACCTTTACTAAAGCGACTTCCTTATTTCTCAAGCTACAGACCTAACAGTCAAGAATTTCATCTGGCACCTTTTTATATGTGATATTATCCTTTATTGCCATACTCTCTACTGGTACTGTTGATGCCAGATCGCCCACAAACTTCTTCAACAAAGAATGTGAATGACCGGATGAACTGCTTCTAGTTCTGCTGGCAACTCTAACTCATAACCCACATTACCTACCCTTTTTAGGATTCGGTAAGGACTTACATATCTAGGACTGATCTTCCCTTTCTTGCCAAATATCATCACCCCTTCATAGGTGACACCTTCAGAAAAACCCAATCATTGATTTCGAACTCTAAGTGCCTTCTCATCACATCTTCATAGGACTTCTGATGACTCTGAGCCGTCTTTAGTCTATATCTGATGAGGTGAACTATTACCATAGCTTCATGAACCGAATCTGGCCCAATAAAGGTTGATTCACCTATTTCGAACCAACCAACCAGAGATCTACATCTATGCCCATATACTGCCTCATAAGGGTCATCTGAATACTGGAATAGAAGCTATTATTATAACCGAAGTCTATGAGAGGTAGGTGATCATCCTAACTACCCTTGAAATTGATCATTTAAGCTCTTAACATGTCCTCTAAGGTATGAATGGTACATTTTGCCTGACCATTCGTCTGTGGATTAAATGTTGTACTAAGATTTACTTGAGTACCAAGACTTTCTGGAACGATTTCCAGAAATGAGAGGCAAATTGAGGACCTTTAACTGAGCTGATAGAAAAGGGAAACCCATGCAACCTGACTATCTCATTGATGTTGGGTTTGGCATAGTCCTCCGTTGAATCTGTATTCTTCACAGACAAGAAATGAGTGGACTTCGTAAATCTGTCCACTATTACCTAAACGGAGTCATGCTATATGTGAGGTAAACCTGTAATGAAGTCCATGTTTATCACTTCCCACTTCCATAAAGGATTGTTAATCTCCTGAGTCATACCTCCTGGTTTCTAATGTTCTACCTTCACCTATTGACAGTTAGGACACTTAGCCACAAAGTCTACTATGTCCCTCTTCATGCAGATCCACAAAAAGACTTCCTGTAGATCACGGTACATCTTAGTGGCACCTGGATGAATGGAATACCTAGAGTTATCAGCTTTTGTAAGGATTTTCTGCCTCAACTCACCCACATTAGGAACACATAAGCGACCCTGGTAATGACGCACACCATCTCCCCCTTGGGAGAAAACCTCGACTTTCTAGTGATAGATTGCACTTTTCAACTGAAGTAATATAGGATCGCTATCCTGTTTTTCCTTAACCTCCGCTACCACTGAAGATTATGATCCATTCTAAACTATCACCCCACTATTTAATGTGTCCATAAGGCAAACTCCTAAGCGAGCAAGCCGGTGAACATCTTTGTCTAGCTCTTTCCTTTCTTCTTCAACATGTGCTACACTACCCATAAACAACCTGCTTAGAGCATCAGCCACTACATTGTCCTTATCCAGATGGTAAAGCATTTTCATGTCATAGTCTTTTAAGAATTCAAGACATCTCCTATGACGAAGAATCAACTCTTTCTAGGTGAACACATATTGGAGGCTCTTATGATCTATGAATATATCAACATGAACACTATACAAGTAGTGTCTCCAAATCATTAGGGTAAATACTACGGCTGCAAGCTCGAGTTCATGAGTCGGGTAGTTCTTCTCATGAACCTTAAGAGTTTTAGAAGAATAAGCTATGACCTTACCTCGCTGCATCAACACACAGCCAAGTCCATCTTTGGATGAATCACAATAAAATACATAACCCTCTAAACCATCTCGTAGAATCAAGACCGGAGCTGTAGTCAACCTAGTCTTCAATTTGAGAAGCTTTTGTCACACTCATTTGACCACTAGAATTTGGCCTTCATCTGATTTAACTTGGTCAATGGGGAAGCTATGGATGAAAATCCTTCAACAAATCTCATTTAATAACTGGCCAAACCCAGGAAAATTCTGATATAAGTTGGAAAGGAGTGTCTGGGCCAGTCTTGTACTTCATCAATTTTTTGAGAATCCACTTAGATCCCTTCCCTGGATACCACATGACAGAGGAAAGTGACAGACTGTAAGAATAATTCACATTTGCTGAACTTAGCAAAAAACTGGCGATCTTTAAGAGAATGCAGAACAACCCACAAATGAGTCACATTCTTGATACGCTCAAAATACACCTCCCTAGAGAAGTATAAGAGATCGTTGTTAAATAAAGAACCCAACTTGTAGGTTGGGGTCGATCCCATGAGGAATATGGTTTAGACTGAAACTTAACTCATGATTATATTCGTTTAGCCAACTTATTTCTGAGACAAGTAAGTAAGGGGGGGGGGGGCGGATTTGTGTAAGCAAATAACCAATAGTTGTTAAGTAACAAGTGAGCAAGATTCAAACATTTTAGTTATCAATGAGAGAGAGAAACTAGGGTGTATGTGTTCCCCATAAGGTCTTAACGTGGTAATCTTAATAATAGTAATATTTTCCTAGTGTATCACATGCAAATTGGTAAGTTATGTATCCCTATGTGCTTGGTCCGCCAAATAGAGAATTTCACTCCGCACCTTGGTCAGGCTACATGTGTATAATTTACTAACCCTTACCTTTACCTCAGATTAGACATCACATGAATGTATGACTTAGTTTTCACCCTGGCACCAATTGACATTAAACTATTAGATAGTATCACACTAAATCTCTGTTGATAATTTTTTTCTTATTAACTACCTCCTTGGTCCAGCAAGTAGCAACAAGGAAAGTTTTAACATTGGCCACCGTTAAAAAGACTTCTAAATGAAAGAATTATCAATGTATGCATCAACACTATTCAAGAATTACTTAGTTATTATTCATACGTTGTTAATTGTTCATGGTTCCCACAACCCTAGTTGTGAATTTAGCTACTCATGCTTAAAAGAACAAAAGTCATATTTGTAGAGGAAGAATTCTTGAACTTATGTATTGAGTAGAAGAAACCCGTAATTTCCAATTGAATATCACAGCAAAAATCTTATAAACCGAAGTTAGGAAATCAAATTGCCAAAGTTTGCAAATTAATACCCAAGAAAATACCAAGAACTTAACGTATACAATAATGTCTAACCCCTAAAAACGAGGTTTACATACCCTATTTATATAAAAACTTGTCCTAAACAAAAAGGAAACAAAATACGAAAATAAAACTTCTAGACGCGGCTTCAATCGACGAGACTGACGTATAGACAGTGGTTAGACCTACGGTCCGTAGGTCCCTTCCGTAGCTAGACACTTAGACTTTTTTCTTAGAAGCTGGAACATTCAACTTTCAAACACAAATGACGGTTGTGCAGTATAGATCGTAGGTTGACCTCGGTCTGTGGGTCCCCTTCCGTGACTCCACACATAAAACTTTTCATCAGGTACTGGAACTCCAAATCTCTAATACAAACGACGAATGTGCGGGATGGCCCGTGGGTCGACCTAGGCTCCGTCAATGGCCTCCGTGGTTCTACACTTGTTCAGACTTCCCTGATGATCATTCCATGCCAACCCACGATGGACCGTGACTGGACCTACGGTCCGTAGGTCCCCTCCGTGGGTGGCTCCTTCTCCAAAAATTTCAATTGTCATCTCTATTGACCTCGTCCAAGCTTATTTCCTGCAAATATAACACAATAAACATCAGTTCTAATACAAAATGGCCCTAGACACACACAAATCTTAAGTGAAATGTATTAAAAATACCATAAACTCACGGTATATCAACACCCTCAACTTAAATTTGTTTTTTATCCTCAAGCGACACACTAAGACTCTAAACGATACTTGTGTAGAAGTAGCCATTCAAACTCAAGCAATCACATGGCTTTCTATCCCAATCCCTTTTCTAGTGCAAATCTTTTCTCTTAGACTCAACAAGCTAACTCATGCGGATCAAGATATGACAAAGATCAACCAATAGATACGCAACATACACTTTTTCACAATCACCAAGGTACAAATCTCCGACAATATAACTAATGCCCTCACTTCAAAAGAAATCCTTTTCACATAGAAGATAAGAATTTTGAGATTTAGGATTCATTCAACACTCACGCTCAAAAGTGACTTCTAGTACAGTTAGTGCTCAATACCATAGGCTTGCCCTTATTTTCACTGCTTAGACTCTCCAAACTAGTTGCTAGGATCAATATAGGACTTTATTAGCTTGTAACGTAGGCTCAGGGTCAGGTGTGGTACATTTGGGTACATTTTAGTGACTTTCTTCCCTCCTTGACATTACATTGGATTTTTACCTCTTTTCGACCTATTTTTGACATCCTTTCTTTTTACTTTCTTTCCCTTGACTCTTTTCACCATGGATGTGACTTTTGACTTTGTGGCTCTTATTTTTCACTTTATTCTTTTTCTTTCTTTATTTTTCAGCACTTTTATTTATCATCTTTTTGCTTCTTTGGCACAAAGTCACATCCTCTTCTATCTTTTCTTTTTCTCTTTTCAACACAAAACTCTTTTCATACATTTTTTTTGTTCCCTCTTTCATATACCCACCCTCAACTTATGGATTTTTCATTAGTTGAGGGGCAAAATATCCGATGTCGGACTAGGGCCAAGATTGAGGTCACTTTTTCCATTAGCTACCCTCAACTTAGGCTTTTGGCCTAAGTCATGGTGCACATGTCCAAGGAGGGACCGGGGTCAAAACAGTAGATTTAGGGAAGGTGAGTTAGGTGAATCAAAAGAAATGGTCTATTTTAGGCTCAAATAGTTGGATCAAAGGGAACATTGAATTCATTTGGTTGGATCCTTGTAGGCTTATGTGGACTAATTTGAACAAGGGACTATGATCACTTCCCAACTTCTATCCTAGATCATCTTAGCAGGACCAATGAGGCGAGTTCTACAATGGCACAATTGTCTGAACATTCAACTTTCCTCACACACTCTTGGCACAATGTGTCATTATCAGATTACCTAGTTCAAGTTTTAGCTTACGGCATGAGTTCAAATTTATTCTTATCATGTCACATTGAGATCCAACACAGTCAACTCATCAAGACTATAGATTTAGAAAAATTTATCATTTTTGGACAAAGATCATTTTTTCTCATGCCATCATGCTTTCATTTTCTAGTTACTCCTGCACATACATTCCTAAACATGTCGGTTCAACAGAAATTCAAACAATCTCTTGAGGAAAAAAGAACACAAGCAAAAAATCCCAAGGGAGGACTATCAGTTGGGTTACTCATACTTTACCCTATCACTCAAAATCCATTTACCCCACCCCCAAAAAAATAACGTTCAATTGTCCCCAATGCACAAAAAAAACATAAAGGCTAGGGTGAAGCAAACCTGTAGTGCATAGCGCCGAAGACCTCTCAACAAGTGGGTGGGTCTAGTTTCCCGGAGCCTGCTGGAACAACACTTGGGCCACCATCAGTAGAGCCCGTATCTATCATCTCAGCACCCACAGTAGTACTAACATCAACTCTCGTTGTACCATCAATAATGCTCACATCATCTCTCACCTCCCCATCAGTAGTGCCCACACTGCTAGAGGCACCAATACCTACCTACCTAGCCCGCTGCTAGTGCATCTCCTGATCAACTAAGAAGGCCCTCTGTGCTGCCTCAAGCTCTTGACGGCTCCTCTTATGAGCTATTCTAGCCTCAGTGTCATCAGAAGTCTGACTAGAGAGGGGATGATTCCCAGAATGATGGGAACAAGAAGGCGGCGGCATCTCATCGCACCCAACACCGACTCTGGCTCAATCTCTGGTGGAGCTAAGAGTATCAAGATTAGCCCGGAGACTCTCTAGCTCCATCTTCAAAGCAAAAAAATCAGTAGCGGGGGCTGGTCACTCTAAAAACCTCAACTCGAAGGCATCTAGGCATTTTTGAAAAGCCTGGACCTTCTGGTCCATAATGTGCTCCATCCGTTGCTTCATCCTAGTCTCAGACTCCGCTATCGTACGCTGCATCCACGGCCTCACATGCTCAAGCGGGGTAGTCATCTGGGCCTCCAATTTCTGGACAAGAGCTAAGGGCACGACAACAGACCTTGATGAGGGGGCGGCTCTACAGGAGCTAGGGGCCTGACTGGCGGCCGACGAATGGGTAACTGGGCATCCTTAGTAGTTGCTAGATGGTCAGGCTCCTCACCCAATATCTGCTCCACATCAGCAACCAAGTCAGCTCCCAATGTTGGCACCTCAATCTGCAGCTCCCTGCGAGGTGCAACTACGTTGGCCTCATTCCTAATAAGGCTGATAAGTAGAGTCTTGGTCGCCTGTACTAGCTTGTCACAATGCCAAAACGATACTTTAGTATCCCTGCACAGCTAGAAAATAAGGCATGGGAAGGGCAAGGTGGTGATGGCCTTTAAGGCCCTCCCGTGTATCTCCAAAATTAGCATGCAGGAAAAATCAATCTCGAACCCAGAAAATAATGTTGCAACTATAACCGCATGGTCCCATGTGAGTACGTTGTCTGCCTGAGTAGGAGACAACTAGTTTCGTACCAACAACCAGAAGAATTTGGCCACAAAAGTCAGGGTGGCCTTCTTGATGCCCAAGCTCAAGGTGCTGACCCAATCGGCACGCTCTCCGTCTGTAGCAAGATGACGGGCTAACAAACACAATAAAGTATCCCTCTGATCTACATTCCTCAGCAATAATCAAACTCGGTCGTGTTGATTGGCCGAGTGTGGCTCGGACCATTGAGGAATCTACGGAGAGTGGTCTCAGATATGTCAACTGAAACCCCGTACACTAATGTAGCCTTGAGTGGAGGGTGTGCGGAGGGCTTGGCCCATCGATCAATCGAACCTCTGAGTTAGCTAAATAGGAAGCATAAAACTCTCTGACGATCTCTTCGCTGAAAGACCCTAGGCTATGGGCCATCCACTCGCACAGGTGTCTCTGGAAGAGATCATGGATGACATGTGCGGTGTGGAGGCTGTCTGAAAGAGCCCAGTGCTACTCGGTGACCAGTCGAGCCATCATCTACATACGGGCATCCCTGTATATTTGGAACTGGCCGGATGCAGAGCCAGAGCCGGAGCCATATGCGGACTCAAAAAAGCCGGTGAACCGATCGATGTATCCTCATCATCAACTGGGAGGCAGTGACCATATCAGAAATCACCCGCTGGGTTTGATTCTGTGTAGTGCGTGGTGTAGTGGGGGATGTTCTAGTAGTAGGTGGTACATAGGCAGGGTCAGTCTCCACATCGGTATCCTCATCGATCAGCCGAAGGGTTGCTGCCACTTATTTAGACTTGCCCATCACGGCGTAAATTGAGCTTTCTTGGGAGCCATGAAACTTGTGGAGGCTTAGTTAGTCCCTAACCAAACCAATAGCACACTCGAAATTTTTTTAGAACAAGGAACGAAGCGAAAAAAAAAACCAAAATATTTCTGGGCAGTAGCTGAACTCCCGACCCACGGTGGGTACCTATGGTCCGTAGGTCCCCTCCATAGGTTAGAGTACCCAAAAGTTGGGTCTCTGATGTGAACCACGGATGTGCAGAACGGTTCATCGATGGAATGACGGACCGTAGTCCACATCCGTGGTTCGACACTTGGTCAGTTTTTCATGTACGATAGACCCACGGACCTGACCTACGGCCCGTAAATGCGGTCTCGTGAGTCAGGCCTGTGCGAGCTTTCAGACATCCTTACTTTTGTACCCATTTTTACACAAATCAAACAATCAACCTAAGTCTAATCATGCATTAAAACACAATATATGGTAGTTTGTCATCCATAGGGTTCCGATTACTCACAATTTGTTCTTGTTCACATACCGAACTAGGAACTTGAAGTCGAAACTTCCATCTAGACCATTTACAGTGATTTATTTCGATTAAACAAACAACACATGCACATTCTATCATCCCAATGGTGTTTGTAGCATACAAATCATTGTTTACACACAAAATTTTACCACGCAAGGTCAAGATCCATTTCGTGACTTCATACAAATAACAATGAATAGAGAATTCAAAGTTAGGGTTAAGTAGTTTACCTTACAAGTAATGGAAGTGGGTGATTGTGTGATGTAATGAACTCCTTATATCTTTTTCGAACCTTTCGACATCGAACCCGTACATTTAACTCTTTTGTGAAGGAAGAATTGGGTGATTTTAGGACAGGGGAGGAGAATTATGGAAGATGAGAGGATATGTATGGGAGAGGGGAGTGATTTGGGGGATTAATGAGGGAGTTTTGGGATTTGGAGGGGATAGAAATGGTTAGGAGGGAATTTGGGTAGTGAGGGTGTATTTGAAATGAGAGATTTTTATTAAAAGGGTGGTCTGGGTCGAGTCTCCAGAAACCCTAATATGGACACACGAAACACTGTCTACGGGCCATGGGTTGACCTACGGACCGTAGGTCCAGTCCGTAGGTCACTCATACACTTAGAAATTTTGAGGACTTACCTGGGGGTCTAAGACACTATTCACGGTCCGTGGATGGACCCATGGACCATAAATGGGGTCCTTAGACCTCTGCACAACCTATTTTCTACAGATTCAGTTGTTCGTCCCTACACATGAGGCAACCGTTAGGCCTTTCTTTTTACATTTTGTGGACACTTTTTAGACACAGATCCTATGCTATATCTAGCCAACACTAATACAAAAATAAAACACATATATAAAGGATTGCAAAAATTCAAATAAATAAAGAAACCTCTTAAACCGAAAAGAAAAACCTGTCATTGGCTAGATTGTACATCTTGGGTTGCCTCCCAAGCAACGCTTGATTTAACGTCGTGGCACGATGTGGTCCCCTTAATTACTCAGACTTCATCAAGGTAGTAGGCTTCAGCCACTTCTTGCACACTCTCTTCTTTCCCCATGTAGACCTTGATCCTTTACCCCATTCACCTTGAACCATGTTCCCTCCTTGTTCTTGAGCTCGACCCCTCCATGTGGGAACACTTAAGTGACTATGAATGGCCTGGTCCACTTGGACTTGAGCTTGCCAGGAAACAAACGCAACCTTAAATTGAATAGAAGCACTAGATCACCCAGAGCAAATTCACGCTTTTCAATCTTTTGATCATCATACTTCTTCATCTTTTCCTTGTACAAGGCTGAACTTTCATAAGATTTTAGTTGAAACTCATCAAGCTCATTCATGTCATTCACTCTTTGACTTGATGCGGTACCCCAATCCAAATTCATCTCCTTTAGCGCCCATATAGGTTTATGCTCTAGCTCTACTGGCAAATGGCAACACTTCCCATATACAAGTTTGTAGGGGGGCATACCTATGGGAGTCTTGATGAATGCGGTGCGATAGGACCATAGAGTATCATCAAGCCTCCTTGACCAATCGGTTCTATTTGTATTCATAGTATTAGCAATAATTTGCTTGATCTCTCCGTTGGACACTTCGACTTGCCCACTAAACTGCGGATGGTAAGGAGTGGCTGTATTGTGACGGACTCCATATTTCTCTAGCAACGCCTTGAATAACTTATTACAAAAGTGGGAACCTCCATCGCTGATAATAGCCCTAGGTATACCAAATCTGGAGAACATATTCTTTTTCTGGAATGCGGTGACACTTTTAACTTCATTGTTTGAACGTGCAATTACTTCAACACATAATCAACCGCAAAAAGAGTATACTTCATCCCATGTGTACTCGCAAATGGACCCATAAAATTAATCTCCCATACATAAAACAACTTAATCACAAAAATAAGATTCATAGGTAGCTCTTGCCTACTTGAAATTCCTCCTCCTTCGCAACGATCACAAGACCTAGTGAAATCATGAGCATCTTGGTGGATAGTAGTCCAGAAATACCCAGACTGCAAAATCTTATGCGCACTCCGAATGCCATTATGATGCCTACCAATAGGCTAAGAATGACATGCCTCTATTATACTCATTATCTCAAGCTCAGGCACACATAAATGAATAATCCCATCATCACAAATAAGGCTCATCCCAAAAGAACTTCTTCGCATCATGCATGAACTTTTTCCTTCTATGAAAAGACAAATCCAATTGAACCAGATCACTTGCCAAGTAGTTAGCAAAGTTTGCAAACCAGGGAATAAGATCATGAGAAGCCGCCAATACATGTTCATCTGGAAACGCATCATTAATTTCAGCCCGATCTCCTAGATTGAGCATAGCTTCTTCCTCTAATCTAGAAAAGTGATCGGCAACTTGATTTTCTGTCCCCTTTCTATCTTTCACCTCAAAATTGAAATCTTGCAGCAACAACACCCATCTTATCAACCTCGGTTTTGCATCCTTCTTAGCCCTCAAATACCTCAATGCAGAATGGTCAGTATGCACTATGACCTTAGTACCAAGCAAATAAGATAGAAATTTCTCGAGTGCAAAATCACAGCACGGAGTTCATGTTCAGGTCATTGTATAGTTCTTTTGAGCCACATTTAGAGCTTTACTAGCATAGTAAATTGGATGAATAATTTTCTCTAGCCTCTGTCCCAATACCACACCAAGCGCCACTCCACTCGCATCACATCACTTCAAACGGTTGCTCCCAATCTGGTGAAATAATGAATGGTGAGGAAACTAGCTTTTCTTTCAACTCTCCAAATGTTTTCAGACAAGCATCATCAAATCAAACTTACACTCCTTTTCGAGAAATTTGCACAATGGGTGTTTAGTTTTAGAGAAACCCTTGATAAACCTCCTATAAAAGCCTACATGCCCAAGAAAACTTCTAACACCTTTAACAGACACAAGCGGTGGAAGCTATTCTATTACCTCAACTTTCTCTCTATCAACCTCAACACCCTTCTCAGAAATTCGATGACCCAGAACGATCCCCTGTTTCACCATAAAGTGGCGCTTTTCCCAATTGAGCACATAATTGCACTCTTCACACCGTTTCAGTACCTAGGTCAACTTATCCAAGAAACCATCAAATGAATCACCTACCACAGAGAAATCATCCATAAATACCTCAATAGTGTCCTCCACCATATCAGAAAAGATCGACATCATGCAATATTGGAAGGTTGTTGTAGCATTACACAACCTAAATGGCATCCGTTTTAAGGCGAAAATCCCATAAGGGCAGTGAATGTTGTCTTCTCTTGGTCTTTCGGAGCTATGGAGATCCGATTGCTGCCCGAATAACCATCAATAAAGCAATACCAACCCTTACTAGCAAGGCGGTCCAACATCTGATCCATGAATGACATAGGGAAGTGGTCCTTTTCTTTCCAAGCATTCAATTTTCGGTAGTCCATGCATACTGTCCATAGAGTCATGGGCTGCATCGAAACAAGCTCATTTCTCGCATTACGTATCACAGTAATCCCACCTTTGTTAGGCACACACTGAATAGGACAAACCCAACTACTATCTACAATAGGATAAATGACTCCAGGTTCCAAGCACGGGATGATTTACTTTTTTACTACCTCTTGCATAGGCGGATTTAGTCTCCTTTGGTACTCAATACTAGGCTTGTGATCCTGCGTGAGTTGGATCTTATGAGAACAAATGCCACGGGGAATCCCAATAATGTCTGCAATAGTCCACCCAATAGCCTGCTTGAACATCTTTAACACAGAAACCAAAGCCTCAACTTGTTGCGCATTCAAATCGGCTGCAATGATGATCGGTAAAGTACCATCTCACCCCATGAATACATACCTTAAATGTGATGGTAGAGCCTTAAGATCCAATTTTGGAGCCTCTTCAACATATGGTTTTGCAGGTGGAGAGTCGTGATTCTTCATATCTAACTACAATCTCTTCGGTTTGGAATGGAATCTAACCTATCAAGTGCAGCAACTTACTCATCATAGTCTTGAATACCGTCACCCTAAAAATTCATCATCACCGCTGCTAATGCATCAACACCCAACCACTCTTCAATAGACACTTCAGAACCTAGCTCCATAATGTGATTCACTACTGACACTGACTTGAGATCACTTTCCTACTTCATGGACCTACATATATTAAAAGTTACCTCTTCATTAATCAATCAAAACTTCATCTGCCCTTCTCCATATCGACCAAGGCGTGCCCAGTAGCAAGTAATGGTCTCCCTAGGATGATGGGAACCTCAAAATCAACCTCAAACTTTTACAAGAACATCTTGGAGAACACTAATGGTCATTTTCACCGTTCTATCGTCCATGAGTAATCGCATCGCAATCGGTTTTGGATCCCCTAAACCAAACTTCTTGTAAATAGATAATGGCATCAGATTAATACTAGCCCCCAAATAACACAACGCCTTTGCAAAATGGAATAACCCAATGGTACAAGGAATAGTGAAAGCACCAGGATCCTCTTTACTCTACACGAGCGACCAAGTAGAAATAGCACTACAATGTCGCAACCTATGATCATCTTCAAAACTCACGGACCTCTTCTTAGTCACCAAATTTTTCATGAATTTTCCATACCCAAGCATTTGCTCCAAAGCTTCTATCAACGGAACATTGATGGAAAGTTGTTTCAACATAGTAATAAACTGTGGTATTTCCCTTCATTCTTCTTCACCAACCTCTGTGGGAATGGAGAAGGAGGTCAAGGCATGGGAACAACTTTGTTGGTTATCTCTGCTTCCTTCTCTTTAGTATTCTTGGACTCTACAGTGACCTGAATCTCATCATCATCTTTCTCAACCTCAGACGACATATGTGGATCAATGGTATGTTTACCCCCTCGAGCGGTGACTGCCATACAATCCCCATCGTTCTTTGGATTTTGGATGGTGTTGCTAGCAAGTGTGGCGGCTGACGTGGGTTGACTGTAGTGGACAACTAATTTATCTGCTGCTCAAGTTGCTTAATCGACACTGCATGGGAATCAACTTTTTGACCAATTCCAGACAAGTTGTTTCACATCTCCTTCACATTCTCATCAGTCGAATCAAACCTTTTCATCATCTTTTACATCATATCATCGATCCGTGACATACTACCCCCAGCTTCCCTATTGCCAGATTCTCGATTTTTTCATAGAACATAAGGCCCAACCCTATCATTCTTGTTGCCATAGTTTTTTCGGTTGTAGTAGTTGTCACGATTGTAGTTCCCATCCCGAACATAGTTACCCTCTCGGTTGTAGTTTCCATAATTCCTACCTTGGTTTCCTTTCCCTTGGCGCCAATTATCTGAGTTGGAACCTTGGGTGTTGGCTCGAAAACCCCCCTTTTGATCATTCACCAAGTAAGCATCCTCCTCATATTCCTCATCCGGTGGTGGTGGAGTCCTAGTCAAATAAATCTCTGGATTTACTTTTTCTGGACTTCCACTTACATGCTTCAATACCAACCCAAGTTCTGTCCTTATCTGCGCCATCTTCTCACGAATGTCATCGAAAGCTTGAACTGCAAATGTGCTTCTTGTAGTGCCAGACTTTCTAGTGCTCCATACTTTATTGTTTCGGGAAATCTTCTCTAATTTGTCAGCGATCTCCTCAAAAGGTACACCCACCATATGATCCTCTAGTAATAGTATCAAGCACTGTCTTACCATTGTCATCTTGACCTCTGTTGAAATACTCCTTTAGTGACTCATCATCAATGCTGTGGTTTGGAACACCTATTATGAAAACAGTGAACCTCTCCCACAAACTTCTCAGAGACTCTCTAGGTAGTGCCACGAAGTTGTTCAATTTGTTCTTGTGAAACAACTTCTTGGACAATGGAAAGTACTTGATAATGAACACCTTGTGCAATTGGTCCCATGTATGAATTAAGTTGTTCGGGAGCTCAGAAAACCATACAGTAGCCTCACGGGTCAATGAAAGAGGGAATACTCTCAACCCTATGATGTTCATATCCAACTCCGGTCGCCCCACACAACTCTTACAAACATTCCTGAACTTGGACATGTGCCCATGTGGATCTTCCGAAGCCATATCAGAAAACAAACCCCTCGTTGTAAGCATCTGCATCAAACTACTAGTCACCACAAAAGTTTGACTAGGAAGTAGAGGAGGGAGAACTATGGGTCCTTCAGAATTGACAGTATTGAATTCGACCCTGTAATTATTACGCAGTCTTGGTTCTGGTACATCATGCACCCTTAATGCATCTACAAGTAGATTTTCACCATGAACCTGAACATTCTCATTGACAACCCCAGGAGGTTGCAAATCAACTCCATCTTCTGGATTCCCACCGATTGGGTTGACTTGGACCCCTTTATTATTCAGCCTTCTCAAAGTTCTACTCAACTCTGGATCATATGGGGTCAATGGTTCATCTTGACTCTGTGTACTTGGCATACACTAGAGTAGAAACCTATAGAAAACAAAAACAAAAAATAAAAGTAAAATTAGGAAATAATTGACTAAAGTTCAATAATGTAGTTAAACTTAATCTAAAAGCCTTATTCCCCGACAGCGGTGCCAAAATTTGATACACTTAAATTACACATCCCTAAAGAAGTATATGCGATCGTTGTCAAATAAAGAACCCAACTTGTAGGTTGGGGTCGATCCCACGAGGAATATGGTTTAGACTTAAACTCAACTAATGATTAAGACAAGTAAGTAAAGGGGGTGGGGGGGGAGGGGGGAATTGTGTAAGCAAATAACCAATTGTCGTTAGGTAACAAGTGAGCAAGATTTGAACTTTGTTGTTATCAATGAAAGATAAACTAGGGTGTATTTGTTCCCCATAAGCTCTTAACGTGGTAATCCTAATAATAATCCTTTCCTAGTGTATCACATGCAAAGTGGTAAGTTATGTATCCCTAAGTGCTTGGTCCGCCAAATAGAGAATTTTACTCCGTACCTTGGCCTGGCTACGTGTGTATAATTTAATAACCCTTACCTTTACCTTAGATTAGACATCACATCAATGTATGGCTTAGTATTCACCCTCGCAATAATTGACATTAGACTATTAGATAGTATCATACTAAATCTTTGTTGATATTTATTTTCTGATTAAGTAACTCCATGGTCCGGCAAGTAGTGACAAGGCGAGTTCTAACTTTTGCCACCGTTAAAAAGACTTCTAAACGAAAGAATTATCAATGCATGCATCAACACTATTCAAGAATTACTTAGTTATTATTCATATGTTGTTAATTGCTCATGGTTCCCACAATCCTAGTTTTGGATTTAGCTACTCATGCTTGAAAGAACACAATTCATATATGTAAAACAAGAATTCATGAACTTACTTATTAAGTAGAAGAAACCCGTAATCTCCAATTGAAAATCAAAGCAAAAATCTTACAAACCGAAATTAGGAAATCAAATTGCCAAAGTTTGAAAGTTAATTCCCATGAAAATACCAAGAACTAAATGTATACAATAATATCTAACCCCTAAAAATGATGTTTACATACCCTATTTATAGAAAAGGTTGTCCTAAACAAAAAGTAAACGAACTAAGGAAATAAAACTGCTGGATGCAGCTTCGATCGAAGAGACTGACCTACGAACCGTGGTTAGACCTACGGTCCGTAGGTCCCTTCCGTAGCTTGACACTTAGACTTTTTTCTTCGAAGCTAGAACCTTCAACTTTCAGACACAAACCACGGGTGTGCAGTACGGACCGTAGGTTGACCTACGATCCATAGGTCCCCTGTCGTGTCTCCACACTTAGAACTTTCCATCAGGTACTACAACTCTAAAATCTCTACTACAAACGATGGATGTGCAGGATGGCCCGTGGGTCAAACTACGCTCCGTCAATGGCCTCCGTGGTTCCACACTTGGTCAGACTTCCCTGATGATCATTCCACACCTACCACGATGGACCGTGACTGGACCTATGGTCTATAGGTCACCTCCGTGGGTGGCTCCTTCTGCAAAATTTTAGTTGTCATCTCTCTCAACCTCGTCCAAGCCTATTTCCTACAAATAGAAGACAATAAATATCAGTTCTAATACAAAATGGCCCTAGACACGCACAAATCTTAAGTGAAATGTATTAAAAATATCGTAAACTGATGGTATATCAATTCTCCCCCTCACTCTGAGAATAAATGAGGATATCATCGATAAAGATGATAACGAACAAGTCTAAATACTATTTGAACATATTATTCATTAAATTCATGAAAGTTGCAGGAGCATTTGTTAGTCCAAAAGACATAACTACAAATTCATAATGACCATACCGAGTTCTGAAAGTTGTCTTCAGAATATCACAATCTCTGACTGTAAGCTAATGATTGCCTGATATGAGGTCTATCTTTGAAAAATAACTAGAACCCTAAAGTTGGTCGAACAAGTCATCAATCCTTGGGATAGGATACTTATTCTTGATTATGATTGTGTTAACTACCGATAGTCAATGCACAATCTGAAAGAATCATCTTTCTTTTTCATGAAAAACGCAGGAGCACCCCATAGAGTGATATTGGGTTTGATGAAGCCCTTACCTAGAAGGTATTTCAACTGCTCTTTCAATCCCTTAAGCTCGGGAGTCATTATGTAAGGTGGAATCGAAATAAGCTAGGTATCTAGAAGGAGATGTATTTCGAAATTGATTTCTGTTTTGGGAGGAACTCAGGTAAGATCTTCTGGGAACACTTCTAGAAACTCATTTACTACCGAAACTGACTCAAAAGCTGGGGTTTCTGACTTTGAATCCTTAAATCAGAAAAGATGATAGATGTAATACCCTTTGGAAATCAATTTTCTGGCCTTAAGGTACTGGCTCTTCTGTAAATTGAAATCAAATGATCCTAGGTCTATAATCAACCAAGGCATAAAAGGAATGTAACCAATCCATGGCAAAAATGATATCAAAATCTACCATTTCTAACAATATAAGATCTGCTAAGGTGACTTTCTAAGAGACTATGACAGGGAACTGGGTCACCAACTGGAGTAGAGATTGAGAAGGGTTTTGAGAGAGTTTCTGGACATGCATTAATACCACAAGACTCCTTTCACTTTCGGTACCAAGTGTAGGCCACTCCCTTAAACTAATAGGTAGCCAAATCTGCACTCTCGACCTGAATTATGCCCATAATGTTTGTTACCTATTAGATGTCGTCAAGAAACTCTTGTGGATCTTATTTTGACTTAGACCCATGAAATTTTGTAGGGTTTATCCGAGTAAAGTCTTGGATTATTGTTGTAGCAGTGTTAGTTTGTGGCAGAGCTGGTGCCACAACCTACTAATTGACCTGGGTAGTGATGGCCTGAGGAAGTAATTGGAAAGTATCCATGTACTCGACATACATGACTTTCTTAGTCAATGGGTTTGCTAGAGCTGCTAGTTTATTCCTTGAGTTAGCTCTTCTGGGAGGCATTCTCCTAAATGCGAAGAGTAGGAGTTAGAAGAATATTTAGTAGAGTTCATACTCATGCATGATAGGAATAACAAATTAAGTGAAGTTTTACCTAAAATACTACGTAGCCTCCCCCTCATAGATATGGTGTGCTTCACACTAATGAAAGAGACTCTACTTAGTGCGGCTTTCACACATCCTAGGACTCTTGAAAATACTCTGATACCAGCCTTATCACTCCCCGAGGCTACCCCCTTGACATTACCCGGGACCTATGATCACGAGTGACCCCTAGCTAACCCTGTGTGGCATATATCAAGAATACTGAGAATAACTAAATAAGACATGTACTATGTGGAAGCTAAAACAATGGATAACTGAAAGTAGGAAAAACCCCAACTAGTCTGAATATATAAAATATAATGAAAGTCTAGTGATGATTGAAACACCACTTAACAATTCAAGCTGCATTTACTACTATGTCTGAAAAGCCTCTAATTGAGTTGAGTTACTGGGACATGCCCCCATATAAATTTAACAAAATTGAAAGCTGAATAAAAAGACTAAATGGAAAAGCCTGTCTATTGTGATGTGAGACTTCCAGTATGTGTTCACCCAGAAAGAGTTGAATCTTTACCAGAGGATATGGCTTGAATTCCTCAAGGATTATGACGTGAGTGTGCATTACCATCCTGGTAAGACCAATGTAGTAGCAGATGCTCTTAGTAGACTATCTATGGGTAGTGTAGCACATGTTGGGGAAGAAAGAAAAGAACTAGTAAAGGATATTCACAGGCTTGTTCGCATGGGAGTTCGCCTTATAAGCATATCAGATGGTGGTGTAACCGTTTAGAATGAGTCAGAATCTTCATTGGTAGCAGAGGTTAAGGAAAAGCAAGACAGTGATTTGATATTGCTTCAAATAAAAGGTGTAGTCCATCAATAAAGTGTGGAAGTTTTCCCCCAAGGAGGAGATGGTGTGCTTCGCTACCAGGGTCGATTATGTGTTCCTAAGGTTGGTGACTTGAGACAACAGATTCTTGCAGAAGCCCATAATTCCAAATATTCTATTCATCCAGGTGCCACTAAGATGTATCATGATCTGTACGAAGTCTTTTGGTGGAATGGTATGAAAATAGATTTAGCGGATTTTATGGCTAAGTGCCCTAATTGCCATCAAGTGAAGGTAGAACAGCAGAAACCAGAAGGTATGACTCAAGTGATCAACATTCCTACTTGGATGTGGGAAGTGATCAACATGGACTTCATCACAAGTTTACCTTGTACTCGCAAACAACATTACTCCATTTGGGTGATAGTTGACAAAGTTACTAAGTCTGCGCGCTTTTTTTCTGGTAAGACTGCAGATTCGGCGAAGGACTACGCCAAGCTTTACATTAATAAGATAGTCCGGTTACATGGGATTCCTTTGTCTATCATCCTATATAGACGTCCTCAGTTTACCTATCATTTCTAGAAGTCATTTCAGAAAGGTCTTGGTACTCATGTTAATCTTATCACAACATTTCATCCACAGACGGATGGTCAGGCAGAGAGTACCATTCTGACCTTAGGGGACATGTTGAGAGTTTGGGTGATCAATTTCAAGGGTTGTTGGGAAGATCATCTTCCTCTTATAGAGTTCGCCAACAGTAATAGGTACCATTCCAGCATTCGGATGGCTCCGTATGAGGCATTGTATGGGTGTAGATGTAGATCTGCAGTTGGTTGGTTTGAAGAAGGTGAAGCAGCCTTGATAGGGCAAGATTCAGTTCACGATGCTATGGATAAAGTGAAAATCATTAGAGATAGACTTAAGACAGCTCTAAGTCACCAGAAGTCCTATGCAAATGTAAAAAGAAGGGAATTAGAGTTCCAAGTCTATGATTGGGTTTTCTTGAAACTGTCACCAATGAAGGGGGTGAGATTTTGCAAGAAAGGGAAGCTTAGTCCTGGATATGTAGGCCCTTACAAGATCTTGAAAAGAGTTGGTAAAGTGGCTTATGAATTAGAGTTGCCAGCATAATTACCAGCAGTCCATCTTGTCTTTCACGTCTCGTTTTTGAAGAAGTGCGTGGGTGGTCCATCATCCCTAGTAACTTTAAAAAGTGTGGCTGTGAAGGATAGTCTCACTTATGAGGATGTGCTAGTTCAAATCCTTGATCGTCAGGTTCGAAGGTTGAGCAACAATGAAGTCACTTCCGTTAAGGTTTTGTGGAGAAGACAGTTCATAGAGGGAGCTACTTGGGAAGCAGATGTTTCCATGAAGGCCAAGTATCCTCATCTCTTTCCTTCCGATTCCACTCCTGCTAGAGGTAATAGTTCCTCTTTAGATTTTCCGTCATTCATGCGCAGATTCAGTCTTAGTATCTTGTTCCTTCAGTTTGTACTTGCATTTTTGGCGTATTTGCATGTTCTTAGAACTTAGTTATGTCATAAATCAATTTCTAGTACTTAGTGGCAAGGTTTACAGCTCTTTCCCTCCCTATTCAGCTAGTTTAGTCTTCATTTGTGGACGAATGTTCCCAAGGGGGAGATAATGTAACACCCCATATCTGAAAACAGACCAAAGTGCAGATTTTCAAGAGTTGAAGGTGCAACCCACGGTTGCCACCCACGGATTGTATGGTGACCCACGGTCCATTCTGGTGGTCTGAGGTTCACCACCTACAACCCTCACAAGAAACCTCAACCCAGAAAAGTTCCTAAGGCATAACCCATGGCAGAAACCACGGACCATAGGTCAGGTAACGGACCATGGTCCAGGTCTGTGGATCAAGTCCTCAGAATCAAGCCCAGAACCTCGTCGACGGTTGACCAGCATGGACCATCGGTCTATTCACGGTCCATCGGTTGGCCCGACAGCTTTTAAGTCTGGTGTCGTTTGGTCTTTTCCTTATGTGTTGTACCCCTCAACTACTTCATTTAACCCCTAAACTATGTGGTTTTGGTAAGTTTTAGCCTAGTAAACTAATTATAACTTACCTTAATCAATTATTCACAAAATAAATTCATCAAACTTAGAGAAAAATAGAGGAGAAAGTCGACCAAGCCCTAGTTCAAGAACGCAACAAATTTTCATCAGTTCCAACCCCGAAATCGAAAGATTTCTCTGTCAATTTCATCATCGGTATGTGGGATTTCACTAGTGGGTTCCTTTCACCCATTATATCCTTAGATTTCAGTTAGAATCTTGATTCCATTAATATTATCCAGACCTAGGGTTTCTTGAATGTCATAAATTGTTGGGTTTTAGCCGTTAAAATGATCTAAAATCAGAATATCATGATTTTTGTATCATCTTGTGAAGATTCTTCCATAAATTTAGAACCCTAGCTATGTAGTTATTTTAATTCATGAATTACACATTATAGGCCAGTGATTTCTGATATACATGTTTCAGTTTACGAATGTCACATTATCAGTCATAATTGTTGCATTCTAAAATCTTGCATGTCATTAGTTGAGTTATCCAATACTTCACATTTCAGTCATAAAATTTCTTATATACATTCTAATTGGGAGTAGCTTAATACCAAGTAGACTAGGGTTCAACGTACCCGAATAGTCCTAGAACTACATACCCCCATAGGTTTATAAGTTCCCTCTGTGGGCATTACATTTTAGTGATCACGCCAGTCATGCTCTATACCTATGGCAGGGTATATTGGGTCCTCTCGATGGAGCGTATACATCGGACTCCACATTTAACTCATGTTGTTTTATGTCAGTTATTAGTAGCTCCCTTACAGTCAAATTCTATTACATTGATCATGTTATCCGTTACATTCAAATGTCAGTCTCAGCATGTTATAAACTTGGTCATTGGATTCAGTCAGTTCATGCTCAGTATTCTCTATATAGTATCATACTTGTCTCCTATTATTGTTCAGTTATTATCATTGGTTTATCGCTTTGTTCAATTATGTGTATTGTTCAGCTTTACTCCATCATGCATGCTAAGTACCTTTCAAGTATTGATGTGTTCTCTGCGCTAAATCGTCTCGTGATGTAGGTTCAGGTTCTCAGCTTCAAGAACACACATAGATTAGTTCCCGATCTTCAGTCAAACAGTATCAATGGTAAGTCCTCATTCTCCAAGGACGATAAACATGTTTCTTTTTCTTTTAGTTTTAGTTTCAGTTTTTGCCCGATTTAGTTTGGGCATGTCCCAGCACTTCTAGTTAGTTAGAGGCTATTTTTATACATAGTTAGATTCAGCTTTAGTATTTGAGTTTGACTTTTCAGATGTTGTTATACTCTCAGTTTTAATTTATTCTGATAGTTTATAGGTATTCCCCATAATTTTAGTTTACATGATGATTTAGCTTCCGCACAGTATTTCTTTACTTCAGTTTACTTTAGTATGTTTATGATATGCCAACAGGGTTATCTTGGGGTCACTCGTGATCCTAGGTCCCGTGTCCACGTCCTGGGGATAGCTTTGGGGCTTTACATCATCGATGGCCTCGTCAACTATTAAGTCAGGGTCCTTTTGGTCTTTTCCCCTATGCATTGGGCATTTAAATTACACCGATTTACACTTAAACTACATCATTTTACTCAAGTTAAGCCTAATAATCTAGTCAGAACCTAACTAAAACCTTATTCTCTAAAAACATTCAAATTTAGAGAAAGAAGAGGAGAAAAAGGTGCCAATTTTCCCAAGACAGTCAGAAAGTTTTCTTGAAGTTTCAACCACGAAATCGAAGGATTTATCCGTGAATTTCGTCTGCAGGTATGTGGGATTTCACTAGTGGGGTTCTTTCATCCATTAGGTCCTTAGAATTCAGTCAGATTCTTGATTTTCCATATCTTGCTTAGACATAGGGTTTCTAAATCGTTGGAAAATTGCTGAGATTCAGTTGTTATAGTATCCATAATTTAAGTATCATGTGTTTCATGGAATAGTTGTATAAATCCTTGTGTGAAACTTAGAACGCTAGTTTGTGTAGATTCTCTTAGTTCATGAGTTACACTTGTTAGGTTAGTTAAACATATAATCATGCTTCAGTTTTTGAATGTCACATTATCATTTGATACGTCCAAACTTACACTTCAATTAAGAAGTATAAACAGTTGAAGTCAATTTATAGAACCCAACGTGAGTTGAGGTCAATCCCACAAAGAATTTCTTTACAGAAATAGTTTCACTATCGCGCTTATTGAAATGTTGTTATTATTTCCTAAAGAAAATAATTTTGGAATGTAAAAATGGGTTTAATTGTAAGGTTCAGGTAACCAATGTTGTTAAAAATATTCAAATTAATAATTAACAAAGTCTTGATTTTATGGTTGTGTTGATAAATGCATGAAACCAGGGTTGTGTTTCCCATGACGTTACAATCTAGTGTTTGTTCATGAACAAGTTTAAGGTAATTTATTCTTTGCAAATTACAAGTGAGTTAAATGTATCTAACAGTTCTCAGTCTAGTCAGATAACTTCCACTCAAATCCTCTCGATCTTAGAGTGTTCACAGATTTTACCCTAGCATATTATGATGTTAAAGTTCTCTTCTCTTGAACTTGAACTTTTACTCCATTTCATTAGGTTAACTCGACTTTTTCCCAACTATCAATTTTCTCTCGAACAATTGATAGATACACGCTGGTTCTAACACGTGCACTCATTAGAAGGAATGAATAACGAAAGTCGAGTTATGATCTGCAAATATAAATCACCTTCTAATCATTTTATGAATTTACACTTAGATTTCAGTCATAGTTCCCACAACCCTTGTTGTGGTGTTTAGCCACTTATGTTTTCAATTGAATATACAATGATTTGTAATGAATGCATTAAGAAAAAAGAACTTACAAGAGTTTGCAAATTCAACGAACATTTGATATTCAGACACGAAATTCAAACGTCAAATCATGATTCAATGTTAATTGATTAAAACACAGGTAGAGAATAATATGGAAAGTAGTCACTCGTTCCAGATATGACTAGATCCTCCAAAATTACAACCTAATTAATTTAAATAGCTAGTCTAAAAAGAGTCCTACTCGAAGTAGGAATGAAATGTCGGGACTTATAACGGGTAGTAAGATGACCCGTCAAGGGCTTCATGGTCCGTAAAGCCCTCTGTGGTCCTTACTTGGCTATATCAAAGCATATCTCGTCAAGGCATGTCCACCGGAAATCCACCACGTGTTACATCTTGGATCCTTACAATGACCACGGTCCGTCTGGATGTCTGTGGTCTTTACTTGGCCAAATCACATTTCAACTCATCGAGGTCTTCTCACTGGTTCAACTCTATGAGCAGTATCACGCCTTATCATGAGGATCATGATCCGTCAGGGCCTCCTCAGTCCTTACTTAGAACTACCAAAGTTTGTCTTCTTCCAGGCCTGCACACTGGACATCAACCACGGGCTTCTATGCGATCCGTCATGAGGACCACGGTCCGTCAAGAGCTCTGTGGTCTTCACTTAGACTTTGCTCATCAGCAACAGAAATTCTAGGTTCTCTGCTTTCACTTTACAAGCTTCAGAATGATTTATCTTGACAACGATAGCCTGTGATGGGCTTCGTGGTGTACTCTTCAGTATTTTCATTTTGTGCCTCTTTTTAAACTTTTCCCGCGCAAGTATAAACATGTCTTGACATTTAGAAAACACATTAAATCTTAATTAAATGCACTTAGTTCTAGTATTAATCCTTAGTTTTGAGCATCGAATGTGCCAATATTTCACGGCACATCATCAATATATAGATTTTTCATTCTCAAATTTGCATGTCAGTATTTTGAGCTATTCAGTATTTCAGTCATAATGTGTCATTTACATATTCTATTGGGAGTAGACTTAGCACCGAGTTGGACTAGGGTTCAGCGTACCCTTATAGTCCCACAACTACGTGCCCTCGTAAGTGTATAAGTCCCCTCTATTGGGCATTAGATTTAGTGATCACACCAGTCATGCCTTTATACCCCTGGAGTGGCATATTTGGTCCTCTCGATGGGGCGTATTCATTGAACTCCAAGTTTAGCTCACATTGTTTAATGTCGATTAATAGTAGCTCCCATAGTCAAACTTCTAGTGTAATTGACCAAGTTTTAAGTATATACTTCAGTATTCAGTCAGCATGTAATGTTCATGATTAGAAGTTGGTAATTGCATTTTGTTTAGCTTTTCAGTTATGTTTCAGTATTTACATTCTTGATTAGCTTATGTCATTGCTCAGTTGTGCTTTGTTCAGCTTATATATGTTGTTCATCGTAGTATATATATCCTGCATACTCAGTACATTCAAAGTACTGACGCATACTTTGCGCTACATACTTTCATTATGTAGGTTCAGGTACTCAGCCTTCAGACCACGCTTAGCTCGATTCTTGGTCAGCATTCAGTAGCTTCAATGGTAATTCCTCATACTTCGAGGACAATATACATGCTTTCCTTTCAATCTTTTACATTTCAGTTTCATTTTATTAGAGTTAGCTGGGGGATGTCCCCGCAACTCTACTCAGTTAGAGACTTTTCAGAGAGAATAGTATCTTCATCTTTAGTCTCTGAGTGGTTGTTTAGTATCGTTAAACTCTTAGTATGTTTCTTATATTCAGTAGTTGGGTATCCCCAATTTTCAGTTATCTATTGTTTTAGCTTTCGCATAGTATCTATTTTATTTATTATTTCTCGGTATTCTTTTGATATGCCAGACAAAGGGTTAACTTAGGGTCACTCGTGATGCTATGTCACATGTTACATCAAGGGGGAAGCCTCGGGGCGTGACACTATGCCTTTAGACAGCTTAAGATTCACGAGAGGAACTACTTGACTCATTAGCTCGAGTTGGCAGAAGCAGTGTTTTCTCTCACGATATGGTGCCACTACCTTTATGGAGTTCATGTGGATGTGTTCATAGACCACAAGAGTCTCTGGTATATTTTCAGTCAGAAGGAACTTAATCTTTGACAAAGGTCGATTGTGTGTTCCAAAGGTGGATGAGCTTTAAGAGAGGATCATGGAAGAAGCTCATAAGATAGTTGATCCATGTAGGTTCGACAAATATGCATCAGGACTCAAGAGAATTCTATTGGTGGAATAGTATGAAGAGGTGCATTGCAGATTATGTAACTAAGTGCCCAAATTGCTAGCAAGTCAAGGTAGAAAACCCACGGCCATATGGTGTGGCTCAAAACATAGCTCTTCTGGAATGGAAGTTGGAGATTATTAATATGGACTTCACTCCTTGTTTTCCATGATCTCGCCACTAACATGATTCAATTTGGGTGATTGTTGATCGGATGACTAAATCTGCCCATTTCTTACCAGTAAAGCTACTAATTCAGTAGAAGATTATGTGAGTTTATACATCTAAGATATAGTTAGACTTCATGGAGTCTCTTTGTCCATCATTTTAGTTAGGGATGCGCAATTCACCACTCAGTTTTAGAAGTCATTTCTGAAAGATTAGGGTTTGAAGGTAAACCTTACTACTGCTTTTCATCCTCAGACGGATGGTCATGCAGAGCACACTATTCAAACATTAGAGGATATGTTAAGAGCATGTGTATTGGATTTCAAAGGGAATTGGGATGACCACTTGCCTCTTATAGAGTTTGCATACAATAATAGCTATCACTCCAGTATTCAGATGGCTCCTTATGAGGCTCTTTATAGGCAAAGGTGTAGGTCTCCTATTGGTTGGTTTGAGGTTTGTGAAGCTGAGTTGATAGGACCAGACTTAGTTCATCAAGCCATGGAGAAGGTTAAAATAATCCAAGAGGGGTTGAAAATAGTGCAGAGCCACCAAAAATCCTATAGAGATGTTAGGAGATGAGATTTGGAGATCAAGGTTAATGATTGGGTCTATTTGAAGGTTTCACCTATGAAGGTTTTTATGAGATTTGGTAAGAAGGGAAAGCTTAGTCCTTGAAACATTGGTCCTTATAGGATATCCAAGATTGTAGGAAATGTGGCTTATGAGTTGGAGTTACCATCAGAGTGAGCAACAATCCATCTGTTGTTTCACATCTTTATGCTACAGAAGTGTTTGGGCAATCCTTCAGTTATTGTTCCTACCGAGAATATTCATATCAAGCACAACTTGTCTTATAAGGAGATTCTTGTCTAGATCGTTGATCGCCAATTTCACAAGTTGAAAACCAAAGAGGTTGCATTTGTCAAAGTCTTTTGGAGAAATAATTTTTTTGAGGAGGCTAAATGGGAGGCTGAGGAATATATGAAGAAGATCATACCCTTGTCTCTTTTCCTCCGGGTTAGTTCCAGTACGAGGTATTAACTTGTCCTAAAGCACTCATTCAATTTAGTCCCTCCTTCATTGTGTTGAGTTCATGAGTTTTAATGCGTATTTTATATTAATTTGTGTTGTTAAACATTTCCCTACCCATTCCATAATCAGTTCATCCATCATTCGAGGACAAATTATCCCAAGGGGGAGATATTGTAACACCCCAGAAATTTCTAAGCTTAGCCCCGAACCATTCTTTAATTGGCTATAAAATTGAATAGGGTGATCCTTAAGTTACTCATCATTTATTTGGTTTTGGAATGGATTTGGATATGATTTAAGGTAACAAGAACCCCCCAAGCACAAAGTTGAGTTCAAATCTTCATTTCTGATTAAGTTTTGACATAAGAATCTAATTAGGACAACTTCAAACGATCATATGTCGTAGCACATAATGACTTAGGTGGCGTATTACCTACCAAATTAAAGGTCTTTGAATGCTCTTTCCAACAACACCAAGTTTGCCTCATTTCATTGTCGAAATAAAAAGTTATGACCATTTTTCCAAAGACTGCCAAACCAGTATTTTCTGAGTCTGTGAACGACGACCCATCTTGTTTGGCCATCTTTAGACTATTGGGGTCAACTTTTGGGTCCCAAATCCTAAGGATCCAATCGATGGGCCATAGGTGGACCTACTGCCCGTTGTTTGGACCCATAAATAGACTTTTCAGGGTTAAAAACTGAATATAGAATCCACGGATGGGATCTACGGTCTGTGGGTAAACCACGACCCATAGATGGTATCGTGGACAGTTTTTGACAACTTTTAAGGAGTGGTAGTTCAGTCTTTTCCCACCCTCTCTAAGCCTAACCCACGATTGTTTTTCACCTTATTAAGGTCTAAATAGTGTCAAAACATTATTTTACGTTCTTTAACACTTCAACGACTTAGAGCAAGGATTCAAGAGGAGAAAAGCTAGGGTTTTCTATCGTTCTTCAAATTTCATCGATTTTGCCAAGAACTTTGTTCTTCCTAGGTATGTAAGGCTATCATAGTGATGGACTGAGTTTATCATCACACCCTACATCTACTTTCTATCAGTAAAAGAGTAATCTAAGGTTACATCCTTAGTTTTAATAATTCTTGAGATAAGTTTGTTGTTGAATTCCTAGTTATTATTCCTTATTTTCGAGTTTCTATATATTATATATTGAGATTCTTGAGTTTATTATTCATGCCTATTTTTTAGCATGAACCCTATTATTTGAAGTATTCACTGAGTTATTGATGAGAATCTTTTATAACCGAATAATTATCTTAAATTGATTTTCTGATAAAGTAAAAAGGAGTTTTTGAGGAAAGTTTATAGAGGCATTTTGAGTAGAGCATAAGGTAATTATTGACACCCAAATTTATTATTTTTATAGTTAGAAAAGGGAAACTTTGATTTTGAAACAAGTAATGAGTTCAGAGTTAATTTAGAGTACTTGCCTCGTATAAGAGGATAGTTGAGCAATTATCTCAAACTAGAGAAAGAGTAATGTTTTTATACATTAAGAAAGGGTAAAAATTATTGGGAGTAGTATTGAGCGCCGAAATGAAGGACAGTTCAGACAACTCCCAGCCCCCATAAACCATGTCTTGCAACCATGGGTACAGGATCATACTTTTTAGATGAATCCTTAGAGCTTTCAGGCATAGCTTAGTGGATCCACTTAGTTGAGGTGTTCTGTATCCCGGCACGATATAGGATAGTTCTGGCAGCGTGGACAAGACATTATATCATCAAATAGCTCATAGTGATAGTTGTCGGTTAGATAATCTCCCAATAGAGTTAAAGTGTATTTTTATACATCACTTATCATGGTAAAGTTAAGAAAATGAAAACATACTTTTGTAAGTTGTAATGATTTCACTTCCTTATTTCTTTACATTCAGTCGATATATATCTACATCGATTGCAGCCTTTTTATTCATTTGTTTGTTATTCACCTATATTACATACTCGTACATTCAATATACTGATGCCATTCGACCTGCATCTTTTATGATGTAGATAACTGTGTTCAAGATCATCAACAAGCATTTTGTTGAGATCACTTTGCGTTAGACTACTTTTGTAAGCCTCCTTGCTTTCCAGAGGATTTCACAATTTACTTTCATGTTATTGTTGAGTTCTCGAGGGTCTTGTCCCAACTTCTATCCTAGTATAAAAGGCTTCATATATATTTAGTGTTGATGAGTCTCTCAATATTTCCCTTTTGTTTGAGACATTTTGAGATTGTTTTGCAAAGTATTATTATTATTGCACTTAAGCATTTTCCAATAGTTGAGTTAAGTATTTACTTGAGTTTGAATGTTATAAATACTATTTTTAAAGATTGTTTATTCTTGAGTAAGCCTTCCTCTAAATATTCAGTCAGGCCAAGAGTTCTCTTGGGGATCAGAAATGGTTCTCGAGTGTCGGCCATGTCCAAAGTGTAAGCTCGGGGCATGACACTTTAACTTTAAAACTTAAAGCCGCACAAAGAAGAAGAAGGAAATACTTTACAGAAGTGCCCTGTTTATTAACTGGAAACATCTGCTTTTATAGGATTATAGACTCAAGAAGATAATACCTATCCTCCACTTGACAAGAAACTAGGCCAGTGCAAAGAAAATTGCAACCAAATAACAACCTAAAAAGGACTCTTTCAAATCTAGTAAAATACTTATTCAAACTGATAGTAAATAATTTACCCTACACAGTAACCTAGTAACTTAGAGTTTGTTTTTAATCAATTCTCAACAGTTCTTTTGTATCGCTCCATTTCCTTGACTAGAAGACATGATAAAATTTGTAAGTTCTTGTTTCCGTCCCATGTCTATAGCACCTACAGAAAGGCAAAAGGTGCTCAGACACAACTCACCGATAAATAGATTGAAGATAATACATTGATGGAGACTTTTAAGGTTTATTTCAAATATTGATGTATAGGTGAAATTCTTTATAATGTTTTATTTGCATTTTTTGGGATGTGATGAATTTACGGGGACTTCTATTGTTTAGCTTGCCAGCTTGTTGAATTTAACACACAAGGGAACTTTATAAGCTTTGAGAAGTATTATTGTGGATTACCAAATACATTTCCAAAAAATTTCTATTCAAATGAAGAAGATTTGATGTCTTAACGCATTCCCTAGTTTAGATGAGAATTTTGACATGTTCTGGCAAGCATGATTTGGTTAATTTTTTATGAAGATTGTTTGTTATTTAATCCTTCATTACTAGGCTAATATTCCCTTGTCATGAACGATGTATTCTTCTCCACCCTCTCAGAAAATATGGTGAACATATAACTTATTTTTCTCCCCTCCCTGAAATTCTTACCTGAAAGATATAATTAGTCATGTTATGGTACTTTCTATAAGAGTTATACTTTATTTATAGTATCAAATAGCTTCATAAATTTCTTTCCTTGTTTTGCGATTTTTTATGTCCTGTTTGTTATTTTTTCGTTATTGTTTTTGCAATTATTCTTGTAAGGGGTGATCTTAAGTTCTTAAAACTGACATAAGTTTTCTTTCATCAGCTACATACCAAAAAATTATTGTCCATCGGGGTTTAGGGTTCTTTCTCTTTCACTATAATGATTTTACCTAGAGATGTCAAGTGATAAACTTTCGCTTAATTGACCACTGAATATGCTTTTGGTTTTGGGTTCTTCAAAGCCGTTGCTTGCTTTTGTTTTTCAATCAAACTACTTTCTAGAACATTCTTATTTCTGGAGTATAGGTGTTGTAGACATTTTCATAGGCTTATACCATTGAGAGAATGATATTTTTCCAAAAGACTTATGAATGTTGTACACTAAATTGACTATTCTGTTACATCAACAATCGTGGTGCTTCTTAAATGTTCAAAGATTTTCTTCTCCTAGATCTTTACATTATAAAATTATTTCTCCCAAATAATACCGTTGTTTTAGTTCCTTAATTGCCTTCTTCTTTAACTTAAGAAAGAAATTTGGGAGTGTTGTCATCCACCCAACCACTAACCTGAATAAAAATTTGAGTTTCCAAGTGTCAAATATTTTTTTGTACTTCTGCTATAGCCTTTTCTATTTTCTTTAAATCTTAATTTGATGTTGTGAAACTATATCTTGATTTGAAATGTCAATATATGTGGAGTTTGATTTATAGGCATTTGTAAAATTTTAGGTCCTTCAGGTTTTTAAATTCACATCTTTCATCTTGTAAAACTTTATATTCGTCTTTTGTATTCCATGATGCTGATTGTAAAATCCAAGTACTCTATACTTGAATAGGGGCAGATAATATTCCATTACAACATGAGTTGAAGGAAATGATTAACTTCTTGTGGTTTTTAATGCTAATTTTACTTTTCTTCTATTGAAATTCTAGAACCGGCGATCTCGACTTGTCATGGGTCATCTTTAATGTGACGATTCCTACCGTGGTTTGTATCCATTTTTTCTTAATCACCTATCTTTTGGGCTGACCCCATTGCAACTTAAGTATTAACAATAGTTTTTTCATTCACATAGAAAAACCATATTCAAACCCTGTCTCAATCTTAATAGAAAAAAGGAACAAACATGAGGCACAAAATCATTTTGAACAAATCTTTATGGGCCTTTTATGTTCTTTTTTATACAATTGACATCACTCTATCATTATTAGAATGATCTTCTTCTTTGATCTTCGTGTGCTCCATAGTTAGAGAAATATTTCAGCATGTGATTTCCATATGTCAAATATTTATTGCAATAGAAGAATTTGTTTATTCGCATGAGCCATGAAGTAGATAAATAGACTAGTTGTAGGGCTTATAACTTATGGATAATAAAACATTAACGGGGGTAATGCGTCCTAATTTAATGTATTGAGGCTTCATTCACCTCTCCTTGGTTAAAAATAAACATCTTCCATGTTACAATGAAGTGGCTGGACAAGAGACATAGATTTGTTTTCCAGTGGCTATCAGGTCTACCTTTCTCAGGTGGTGGTTTCAATTATGTTGCAGATGCAAAATGCCTTGCTTCTTCATTGATGGTGTCTTTTACTGTTTAGGATGTTTTGAAAATGATCATTTCTTGTATTATTTACGTATCTCCTACAATTTTATTTCCTATTATACATCTTCCTCTTTATGCTTAATTTTGCTTTCTAGGGAGTTCTATGAGGTCCATATTATTATTCACCAGTCTTGCTAATTTGGGATTGAGGTGTAGTCATTTTTTCTCTTTACTATGCCCTTGCTATACAGAATAACATTGTCATAGTAAAGGGCAACAACCACTACACTTCAATCCCAAGTTAGCTAGACTCGTGAATAATCATATCGACCTCACAAAAATCCCTAGAATGCAAAAGGATGAACAAAGAGGAAGCGTGTAATAGAAAATAAAATTGTAGGAGATTCGTAAATAATACCATGAATGCTCATTTTCAAAACATCCTAAAGAGTAAAACACACCATCAATGCAGAAGCATGGCCTTTTGCATTTGCAACATCATTGAAGCCACCACCTGAGAAAGGTAGATCTGATAGCCATTGGAAAGACGAATCTATGTCTCTTGTCCAACCACTTCATTGTATCATGCAAGATGTTTATTCTAAAGCAAGGAGAAGTGAAAGAAGCCTCAAAACATTAATTACAACGCATTATTCTTGTCAGTGTTTTCTAAGCCATATAACTAGGCTTTTAATCTACTTCATGGCTCATGTGAATAAACATATTCTTCTGTAGCAAAAAATATTTGACATATGGAAATCAGATACCGAAATATTTCTCTAAATATGGAGCACATGATGATCAAAGAAGAAGATCATTCTAATAATGGTGGAGTTATGCTAACAATAAAAATAAGTCCATTAAAGGCCCATAAAAGTTTGTACCAAAGGATTTAGTGCACATGTTTGTTCCTTATTTCTAGTTGATATTCAGACAGGGTCTGAAGAGGGTTTTTCTATGTGTATGACATAACTGTTGTACATACTTAAGTTTTAATGGGGTCAGCCAAAAATGGTGATTAAGAACATTATTGATACAAACCACTGTAGGAATCATCACATTAAAGATCACCAACGACAGGTCTAGATCGATAGTAGATTGGGTTTTGGAATTTCAATAAAAGAAAAGTAAAATTAGCTTTAAAAAACATTAGAACTTGATTATTTTCTTCAACTCATGTTGTAATGGAAAATTATTCCCCCTTATTCAAGTATACAGTACTTGGACATTACAATCACTGCCATGAAATACAAAAGATTAAAATAATGGTTTACAAAATGAAAGATATTAATTTACAAACCTATTCTATTGAATCAACTTTAGTGAAGGACCTTAAAATTTTACAAAAGACTATAAATCAAATGCGACATAGGTTGACATTTCAAATCAAGTTAAAGTGTAACACCTCGCATCTCAAAACGAAGAAAATCCTAGTTTTCAGAAAAACGGGTGCCAGTACCAACCGAACCACTCACGGACCGTAGGTAGGGCCATGAACCATAGGTAGGGTTCCGTCATTAAAGCCCAAGTCTTAATAGTCTCTGATCCCACCCACGGTGGACCAGTACGGTCCATGGTTGGACCTACGGACCGTAAGTGAGGGTCAGCAGCCAGTTACAGCGAAATTGATGATGGATCAACTTCAAATTGTCATCACTCTTAGAAAAAAAGGAATAAGATGGCCCATCACCCACCTAAGGATAGATAATTGAATCCTCTTTCCAACGCCACCGAGTTTGCTAATATCCCATATCCGAGTAAAATGTTATGCTTGTTTTAGTGAAGGCCTGTCTGGCAGACTTGAGCGACGACCCCTACCTACGGTTGGTAGATCAACCCACGGACCGTAGGTCCTTCCATGGGTGTCCTTCGATAAAATTAAGCTAGGGTCGTTTTGGTCCTTTCCCTTATGCGTTGGGCACCTAAACTACATCATTTAACCCCTAAACTATGTCGTTTTACTCAGATTTAGCCTAATAACCTAGTTAGAACATAACCAGAACCTTTATTCACCTAAAATCATCCAAACTAGAGCAAAAAGAGAAGAAACAGCCGACTGAAACCCCTCCAAGAACGCAACAAATTTTCTTCAGTTCCAGCCCAAAAATCAAAGGATTTCTCCTTGAATTTTGTCACCAGGTATGTGGGATTTCACTAGTGGGTTCCTTTAACCCATTAGGTCCCTAGAATTTAGTCATATTGTTGTTTCCCTTCATAATATCTAAACCTAGGGTTTCTAGAATTTCAACAGATTATTATGAATTAGTTACTTTAATGTTCCTTATCAGATTATCATGATTTTAATATAGTTATGAGTAGATTCTTTCATAAATTCAGAACCCTAACTATGTTGTTCCTTTAGTTCTTGAACTACACACGCTAGGTTAGATATTTCGTATATTCATGCATCAGATTTGAATGTTTCACTATAAGCATATTAATGTTGCATTTTCAGTTAGCATGTCAGTTTTGAGCTATCCAGTATTACAGAAATTCAGTCATAAATTATTAAATACATAATCAATTAGGAGAAGCTTAATACCGAGTGGACTAGGGTCATTCACCCTCAACTCCCAGAACTACGTGCCCCATAGGTTGTAAGTCCCCCCTGTGGGAATCATTTTAGTGATCACGCCAGTCATGCCTCTATACCTCTGGCAGGGTATATTGGGTCCTCTCGATGAGGCATATATATCAGACTTCACATTTAGCTCATGTAGTTTTATGTCAGTTATTAGTAGCTCCCACAGTTTAGTTATACTCAATTGCATTGACCATGTTATTAGTTATAGTCAGATTTCAGCATCAACATGTTATAAACCTGATCATTGCATTCAGTTATTTCATGTCCAGTATTCTCAGTTTAATATCATGCTTATCTCTTATCATTGCTCAGATATATGCTTTGGTTCAGTAATGAATATTGTTCAGCTCTATTCTATCCTACATGCTCAGTACATTTCAAGTACTGAAGCATACTTTGTGCTACATCTTCTCATGATGTAGGTTCATGTTCTCAGATTCCAAATCATATATAGATCGGTTCCGATCTTCAGTTCAACAACATCAGTGGTTAGTCCTCATTCTTCGAGGACGAGTGACATGATTATCCTTCTTTGCTTTTAGTTTTAGTTTCAGTTTTAATAGATTTAGTTGGGGCATGTCCCAACACTTCTAGTTAGTTAGAGGTTATTTTCAAGCATAGTTAGTTTCATTTTTTATACTTCATTTTATTTCAGTATCTTAAAGTCTTCTCAGCTTTATATATATATATATTCAGACTTTGTATGGGTATTCCCCATCATTTAATTTTTATTATGATTAACCTTTCACATAGTGTTTCTTGTTTCAGTTTATCTTTAAGTATGCTTATGATATGCCAGCAGGGTTAGCTTGGGTTCACTCGTGATGCTAGGTCCCATGTTCGCGTCTTGGGGGTAGCTTCGAGGCATGACAAACTTGGTATCAAAGCACTAGGTTTTAGAGTCCTAGGATGTCTAAAAAGCCGCACTAAGTAGAGTCGTTTTCATGGGTTTGAAGTGCACCACATCTAATGAGAGGGAGGCTATGAAGTGTTTTAGGAAAACTTCACTTTCTTGATATTCTTATCGTGCGTTGGTATGATATCCTTTCTAATCCATCATTATGCGCTTAAGATCATTCATTCTCGTAGAGCTTATGCATGAAATGCTAATGCACGCAATGCTAATGCAATTCCTCCAGTCCCAAACCATGAGGTTTTGAACGCAGAATTTGGCAATACCATTCAACTTTTGGCTCAGAGTATGGTCAACAAGAACAATCAGTAGGTTTCAGTTCCTACTAATAGAAATGGTGGATCAATAGCAGCTAGAGTTCGAGATTTTGTTAGGATGAATCCACCTGAGTTTTTAGGGTTGCAAGTTGGTGAGGACCCACAGAATTTCATTGATGAGGTTAAGAAAATCATTGGAGTGATGCAAGCGACTGGTAGTGATAGGGTGGAATTGGCATCCTACTAGCTTAAGGATGGGGCTAACATATGGTTCAGTCAGTGGAAAGACAACATGGACTACTTTGTCTTTTGTAACTCCTTATATAGCAGTCAACATCAATGTTAGTCCAGAAAATCTCTCAGAACCCTTCTTAGTCTCTAGTCCAGCCGGTGACCCAGTTATAGTTAGACGGGTATAAGGAAATTTCCCTGTCACAATCTCCCAGAAAGTTACCTTAGCAGATCTTGTAGAGTTAGAAATGGTAGACTTTGATGTCATTTTAGGCATGGATTGGTTACATTCCTGTTATGCCTCAGTCGATTGTAGAACTGGGATTGTTCATTTTCAGTTTCCAGACGAACCAATCATAGAATGGAAGGGTAGTAGCTTAGCGCATATGGGTCGATTCATTTCTTACCTTAAGGCCAGAAAGATGACTTCTAACGGGTATCTCTACCATCTAGTTCAGGTTAAGGATTCAAGATCCAAAACCCCAACTCTTGAGTCAGTTCCTGTAGTTAATGAGTTCCTAGAAGTGCTTCCAGAAGAACTTCCTAGAGTCCCTCCTAAAAGGGAAATCAACTTTGGAATTGATCTCCTTCCAGATACCCAGCCTATATCTATTCCTCCTTACAAAATGGCTCCAGCTGAGCTTAAGAAATTGAAAGAGCAGTTGAAAGACCTTCTAGATAAGGGCTTCATCAGACCCAGTATTTCCCCATGGGGTGCGCCAGTGTTGTTCGTGAAGAAGAAAGATGGTTCTCTCAGAATGTGCATTGATTATCAATAGTTGAACAAAGTCAAAAATCAAGAATAAGTATCATATCCCCAGATTGATGACTTGTTTGACCAACTTCAGTGTGCTAGTCATTTCTCAAAGATAGACCTCAGATCCGATTATCATCAACTTAGAGTCAGAGATAGAGACATCCTGAAAACATCCTTCAGAACTCGGTATGGTCATTATAAATTTGTAGTTATGTCATTTGGACTAACCAATACTCTTGCAGCTTTCACGGATTTGATGAACAATGTTTAAGCAGTATTTGGACTTGTTTGTTATCGTATTTATTGATGATATCCTTATTTACTCTAGGAATGAGGAAGAACATGCGAATCATTTGAGGGTTGTCTTGCAAACTCTCAAAGATCGCCAGTTATTCACGAAGTTTAGCAAATGTTAGTTTTGGTTGCAGTCAGTTGCTTTCCTTGGGCATATAGTGTCTAGCGAAGCGATCCGAGTGGATTCTCATAAAATAGAAGCAGTGAAACAATGGCCCAGACCAACCACTTTTATAGATATCAATATTTTCTTTGGTCTAGTGGGTTATTGCAGTAGGTTCGTGGAAGGATTTTAATCCATAGCCTCTCCGTTGACTAAGTTGACTCAGAAAAAGGTCAAGTTTCAGTGGTCATATGATTGTGAGAAGAGCTTCGCAGAACTGAAAACTAGGTTGACTTTAACTCATGTTTTGACTCTACCAGAGGGTTCATACGGTTATGTGATCTATTGTGATGCATCCAGAGACGGCCTAGATTATGTGTTTATGCAGCAAGGTAAGGTTATAGCTTATGGTTCTAGATAGCTTAAGGTGCATGAGAAGAACTATCCAGCTCGTGACCTCGAGCTTGCAGCAGTGGTGTTTGCACTTAAGATTTAGAGACATTACTTGTATGGTGTTCAGTAGATGTGTTCACAGACCATAAGAGTCTTCGGTATGTGTTCACCTAAAATGAGTTGAATCTTCGCCAAAGGAGATCTCTTGAATTCCTCAAGGATTATGATATGAGAGTGCATTACCATCCTGCTAAGGCAAATGTAGTAGCAGATGCTCTTAGTAGACTATCTATGGGCAGTGAAGCACATGTTGAGGAAGAAAGAAAGGAACTAGCAAAGGATGTTCACAGACTTGCTCACTTAGGAGTTCGTCTTATAAGCATATCAGATGGTGGTGTAACAGTCCAGAATAGGTCAGAATCTTCATTAGTAGCGGAGGTTAAGGAAAAGCAAGACAATGATCCAATATTTCTTCAACTAAAGGGTGCAGTCCATCAGCATAGTGTTAAGGTTTTCTCCCAAGGGGAAGATGGTCTGCTTTGCTATCAGGGTCAATTATGTGTGCCTAATGTGGGTGAGTTGAGATAGCAGATTCTTGCAGAAGCCCATAACACTAGATATTCTATTCATCCAGGTGCCACTAAGATGTATCGTGATCTGTCGGAAGTCTTTTGGTGGAATGGTATGAAAAGGGATATAGTAGATTTTGTGGCTAAGTACCCTAATTGCTAGCAAGTGAAAGTAGAACATCAGAAACCAGGAGGTATGACTCAAGAGATCAACATTCCTACTTGGAAGTGGGAAGTTATCAACATGGACTTCATTACAGGTTTACCTCGTATTCGTAGACAGCATGACTCCATTTGGGTGATAGTTGATAGAGTCACTAAGTTTGCGCGCTTTTTGGCTTTTAAGAGTATAGACTCGGAAGAGGACTACGCCAAGCTTTACATTAATGAGATAGTCATGTTACATGGGGTACCTTTGTTTATCATCTCAGATAGAGGTCCTTAATTTACCTCTCATTTCTGGAAGACATTTCAGAAAGGTCTTGGTACTCAAGTTAATCTTAACACAACATTTCATCCACAGACGAATGGTCAGGCAAAGCGTACCATTCAGACTATTGAGGACATGTTGAGAGATTGTGTGATTGACTTCAAGAGTAGTTGGGATGATCACCTCCCTCTTAGAGAGTTTGCCTACAATAATAGCTACCATTGCAACATTCATATGGCACCTTATGAGGCATTGTATGGGCGTAGATCTAGATCTCCAAATTATTGGTTTGAAGTAGGTGAAGCAGCATTGAGAGGGCCAGATTCAGTTCATGATGCTATAGAGAAGGTGTAACTCATTAGAGATAGACTTAACATCTTAGAGTCGCCAAAAGGCTTACACAGATGTAAGGAGAAGGGAATTAAAGTCCCAAGTTGATGATTGGGTTTTTCTGAAAGCGTCACCAATGAAGGGGTGACGAGATTTGGCAAAAAAGGAAAGATTAGTCCTAAATATGTAGGCCCTTACAAGATCTTGAAAAGAGTTGGTAAAGTGGCTTATGAGTTAAAGTTTTCAGTAGAACTAGCAACAATACACCCGATTTTTCATATTTCATTGTTGAAGAAGTGTGTGGGTGATCCAGCATCTATTGTACCTTTAGAAAGTGTGATTGTGAATGATAGTCTCAATTATGAAGAGGTACCAATTGAAATCCTTAATCGTCAGGTCCGAAGGAGGAGGAACAAAGAAATCGCTTCAATTAAGGTTTTGTAGAGGAGTCAGTCTGGAGAAAGAGCTACTAAGGAAACAGAAGTAGCCATGAAGGCCAAGTATCCTAAACTCTTTCCTTCTGATTCTAGTCAAGCTTGAGGTAATAGTTCATCTTTAGTTTTTCAGTCATTCATGCGTAGCTTCAGTCTTAGTATCATGTTCCTTCAGTTTGTACCTGCATTTTCAGCGTATTTGCATGTTCTTGGAACTTAGTTCAGTCAGAAATTAGTTTCCAGTGTTTAGTGGTAGGTTTGCCGCTCTTTTCCTCCATCTCCAGCTAGTTTAGTCTTCAATCGATGACGAATATTCCCAAGGGGGAGATATTGTAACACCTCGGATCTCAAAATGAAGAAAATCCTTGTTTTCAGAAAAACTAGTGCAAGTACAAACAGAACCAACAATGGACCGTAGGTAGGGTTCCGTCGTTAACGCCCATGTCTTAATAGTCTCTGATCCCACCCATGGTCGGCTAGTACGGTCCGTGGTTTGACCTACGGACAGTAGGTATGACCGATGGTGAGGGTCAGCAACCAGTTAGAGGGAAATTGCTGATAGAACAACTTCAAATGGTCATACCTCTTATCACAAAAGGAATTAGGTGGCCCATGACCCACCTATTGGTATATAATTGAATTCTCTTTCCAATGTCACCGACTTTGCTAAAATCCCATCTCTGAGTAAAAAGTTATACTCATTTTAGTGAGGTCCCGTCGGGCAGAATTTACCGACGAACCCTACCAACGGTTTGTAGATCAACCCACAGACCAAGGTCCCTCCGTGGGTTGCTTTCGACAAAATTAAGTTAGAGTCATTTTGGTCCTTTCCCCTATGCGTTGGGCACCTAAACTACGTCATTTTACTCAAATTAACCCTAATAACCTAGTTAGAACATGACCAAAACCTTTATTCACCTAAAATCATCCAAACTAGAGCAAAAAGAGAAGAAACAGGCGACTCCAAACCCTCCAAGAATGCAACAAGTTTTCTTTAGTTCCAACCTTGAAATTGAAGGATTTCTCTGTGAATTTCGTCACCAACTACGTGGGATTTCACTAGTGGGTTCCTTTAACCCATTAGGTCCCTAGAATTTAGTTATATTGTTGATTCCCTTCATATTATCTAGACCTAGGGTATCTAGAATTTCAGCAGATTATTATGAATTAGTTACTTTAATGTTCCTAATAAGATATTCATGATTTCAATATCATTATGAGTAGATTCTTTCATAAATTCAGAACCCTAGCTTTGTAGTTCGTTTAGTTCATGAACTACACATGCTAGGTCAGATATTTCAGATATACATGCCTCAGATTTGAATATTTCATTATCAGCATATTAATGTTGCATTTTCAGTTAGCATGTCAGTTTTGAGCTATCCAGTATTACAGAAATTCAGTCATAAATTATTAATTACATAATCAAATGGGAGAAGCTTAATACTGAGTGGACTAGGGTTAGTCACCCTCAAGTCCCATAACTACGTTCCCCGTAGGTTGTAAGTCCCCTTTGTGGGAATCATTTTAGTGATCACGTCAGTTATGACTCTATACCTCTGGCAAGGTATATTGGGTCCTCTCGATGAGGCGTATACATCGGACTCCAGATTTATCTCACGTGGTTTTATGTCGGTAATTAGTAGCTCCCACAATTCAGTCAAACTTATTGCATTGACCATGTTATCAGTTACAGTCAGATTTCAGCATCAAAATGTTATAAACTTGATCATTGCATTTAGTTATTTCATGTCTAGTATTCTCATTTTATTATCATGCTTACCTCTTATCATTGCTCAAATATATGCTTTGGTTCAGTTATGATTATTGTTCAACTCTATTCTATCATGCATGCTCAGTACCTTTCAAGTACTAACGCATACTTTGCGCTACATCTTCTCGTGATGTAGTTTCAGGTTCTCAGCTTTCGGATCATGCATAGATCCCTTCCCGATCTTCAGTTCAGCAACATCAGTGGTGAGTCCTCATTCTTCGAGGACGAGTGACATGATTATCCTCCTTTGCTTTTAGTTTTAGTTTAATTTTTAATAGATTTAGCTGGGTCATGTCCCAGCACTTCCAGTCAGTCAGAGGCTATTTTTAGACATAGTTAGATTTAGTTTCAGTACTTGAGTTTATTTCAATATGTTAAACTCTTCTCAGCTTTATATATATATATATATATATATATATATATATTCTGACTTAGTATGGGTATTCCCCATCATTACAGTTTTATTATGATTAAGCTTCCACATAGTGTTTCTTGTTTCAGTTTATCTTTATGTATGCTTATAATATGACAGCAGGGTTAGCTTGGGGTTACTTGTGTTCCTAGGTCCCACGTCCGTGTCCTGGGGGTAGCTTCAAGCCGTGACATACAGTTTATCAACATAAAATGAAGATTTAAAGAAAATAGAAAAGGCTATTGTAAAAGTACAAAAAAATACTTAATAGCTGAAAACTGAAGATTTTAGTCGGGTTAGTGCTTGGGTGGATGAAACTACTCTAAGCATTCTTTCTTAAGTTATAGAAGAAGGCAATTAAGGAACTAAATTAATGATATTATTGGGGGATTTTTTTTTTTAAATGGAAAGATCTACGAGAAGCAAATCTTTGAACATTAACAAGCACCACGATTGTTGATATAGCAGAATAGTCAATTTAGTGTACAATCATCACAATTGTGTTTTGGAAAAATCCCATTTCTCTCAATGGAATAAGCCTATGAAAATATCTACAACATCTATACGCTAGCAATAAGAATGTTCTAGAAACAAGTCTGATTGAAAAACAAAAGTAAATAACGACTTTGAAGAACCCGAAACCAAAAGCATATTCAGTAGTCAATCAAGCGAAATTTTATAAGTTGACTCCTCTAGGTAAAATCATTACAGTGAAACAGAAAGAACCAACGCTAATGGATAATAATTTTTTGCTTTGTAGTTGATGACAGAGAAACTAATGGACAATAATTGTTTGCTCTGTTGCTGATGAGAAAAAAACTGATCTAAGTTTTAAGAACTTATGATCACCCCTTACAAGAACAATTGCAAGAAAAAAGAATGAAAAAAACCAAACATGACATACAACATCAAAAAAACAAGGAAAGAAAGTTATAAAGCTATTGAATACTTTAAATAAAGTATAACTATTACAGAAAGTAACATAATATGCCTAATTATATTTCTAGTTCTACAAGTATTTCAAGGAGGGAAGAAAAATAAGTTATATGTTCACCATATTTTTTTAGAGAGTGGAGAAGACTACATCACTCATGAGAAGTTAATATCAGCCTAGTAATCAAGGATTGACTAGCAATCAATCTTCTAGATAAATTAACCAAATCATGCTTGCCAAAAAATGGCAAAAATTATCATCTATACTAGAGAACGCGTTAAGACATCCAATCTTCTTCACCTAAATAGACGAATTTTGAAAATGTATTTGATACTCCAAAATAGCTCTAATCTTAAGTTTCATATTTAAGATAAAAAAAATTAATACTTCTCAAAGTTTATATAGTTCCCTTGTTTGTTAAATTCAACAAGCTGGCAAGTCAAAAAATGGAAGTCTCCATACATTTATCTCATCCCAACAAATGCAAATAGAAAATTTTAAAAACTATGCATCAATAGTTGAGACTGTCATTAAAGAAACATAAACACTTTTTTGCATTTCAACATAGTTATCTTCTTCTGACATCCTTCCACCCAAAAGAGGAAAATAAAAAGAAAATACAAGTTTCTGCTACAAAAAGACCATCATAAAATACTTAATGGTTTAGTAGCCTCTTCTACAAGCACATTTTATTTCATCAATTATAGATATGTTCAAATGATGATGACTAATGACAACTCAAATTATATGTTTCCCATGGAGAAGATCAAACGTTGCCATTTTACCACTACATGTATGCAACTCGACTCACTACAGTCTACATGAGTCCTTGCTTCTCAAAACTTGATTCAACATGCAAGTAAAATATTAGGAAACAAGTTAGCATCTTTTCCTCTGAAATGGTCATATTAACCTTATCCGATCTTGCATTGATACATTAGGATTCACGTATTAACTTAAAAGTAGGGGGAAGATATGCCATCTAATAATCACCCTTAAAAGGGAGAGCAATAAAAACGAATTTCACTAAAATTCATCGTCAACACAACTCAATTGTGATATAACACAAAACAAAAAAATGAAATAATGTTCAATGCATTGATAGCGATATAATCAATCACAAATCAAATCATTTAATCTGATCTATGTTTTGTTGGATCATTTTCTCTTAACTGATTAATGATCATTTTTTAAGATCGAAGAAAGCATAGATCAGATGAAATGAGGAGGTGATGTGACTAAGTACCGAATCATTTTCTTGAGGTAATCAGAAATGATAGTTTTCCATAAAGGTCCCATTGCACCAAAACCTTCAACAACAACGATTAGCTATTTTTTCATTATGTGTGCCTTGCTAAAGATTCTGCAGATTAAATATAGTTAGCCACCTGATTCTATTAAATATACAGTATACAAGTTTTGGAATAGGGTTTAAACTGAAAATATATGTGTAAACATCAAAATTTAGTTAAATTTAAGATGGGCCTCTACAAGACTAGCCCAATCCACGTTCTTCAAACCTAGGGCCCGTTAGAGGTTTTTGGAGGCTACTCCACCCAGAACCATAGCCCACACCTATAAAAAGAGGGTTTAGGGTAGAGTAGCCTCCAACAATCTCTAACGGACCTCTAGGTCTGAAAAACATTGGGTTGAGCTAGTCATATAATGACCCAACTTAAAGTCAATGAAATTTTGATGTCTACACATATATTTCCAGTTTCAACCCTATCTCTGAATTTATATACTATCTTAAAAATAGAATGATAGGTGGGGAAAAATAATCAATCTACAAGATCTTTAGCAAAGCAAACATGATGAAAAGAAACTAATCGTTGTCATTGAAGCCACTGGTGGCATGGGACATTTCTGGAAAAAAATCATTTCTGATTACCTCACGGAAATGATTCGGTACTCAAGTCACATCCACAAACACCCCCTCATTTCATGTGATCTATGTTTTCTTGGATCATTTTCTCTTTAGTGATTAATGATTTTTTTTAAACTGAAAAAATCCATTAATCAGTAAAGAGAAGTCGATCCAACAATCATAGATCGAATTGACTTGTCATTTATATGATCGCTATTAATGCAGTGACACTTATTTTCATTTTTGGTTTGGTTTCTATTGGAACTGAGTCATGTTGACGATTAATTTTAGTGAAATTTGTTTCTATTGCGCTCCTATTTTGGAGTGATTGATGCCATATCTTCCCCTACTTTTAAGTAAGTAAATGAAGCCTTGGGTATTAAGGGAAGCCCGGATAAGGTTAACCTGACTATTTCAAAGGCAAGGGTGCTGACTTGTTGCCTAATATTTTACTTGCATGTTGAATCAAGTTTTGAGAACTTGCAGTCATGTTGATTTTAGTGAGTTAAATTGCACACATTTAGTGGCAAATATGGAAGAATTTGTTCTTTTCCATGGCGAAACATATAATTTCAATTACCTTTAGTCATCATCATATGAAGATAGCTATAATTGATAAATAAAAATGATTTTAGAAGAGGCTACCTAGCCATGAAGTAGTTCTGATGGATTTTTGTAGCCGAAATTGATATTTTCTCTTTTTTTTCCTTTGTTGGGTTGAGGGGTATCACAAGAAAATAACTATTTTAAGATGCAAAAAATGTTATTATGCTTCTTTAATGATTATCTCAATTATTGATGTATAGGTGAAATGCCATACAATGTTCTATTTGCATTTGTTGGGATGCAATAAATTTTATGAAGACTTCAATATTTTGATTTGCCAACTTGTTGAAATTAACTCCCAAGGGAAATATATAAACTTTCAGAAGTATTAATTTTTTTATCTTATATCTGAAAGTTAAGACTAGTGTTATTTTGGAGTATCAAGTACATTTCTAAAATTGGTCTATTTGGGTGAAGAAGATTGGGTGTCTTATTACATTTCCTAGTTAACATGAGAATTTGCAACATGTTCTGGCTAGCATGATTTGGTTAATTTATTGTGAATGATGTTTTCTATTTAACCCTTGATTACAAGGCTAATATACACATCTCATGTGTGATGTATTCTTCTCCTCTCTCTGAGCAAATATGGTGAACAAACAAGTTTTTATTGACACATGGTAATGTTGTATTCCTCAACATTACGGAATGTTGACCACCTCAATTGTTTTTTTACAAAAATAGAAGATGGAATCTTTATTTAAATGTTCCGAAAAAATATACATAGTCATTTGCTTCCTCTATACATTTCTCTTTACAGCAAAAAAATAAGGAGACTAGGCAGTTCAATTTTACATCATTAATGGACTATGATTTATATTTAAACCATCTCCATTTCTTTCTCTCCATATTGTCCACAAAATACATGAATGTATCATCTTTCACCACCTCTTATGGATCTTGCTTACCCTCTTCTGATCCAGAAGCTTAGTCGATCAACTGTCTCATCATGCATTGTCCACTCAATCTTTGTAAGACTTAAGAATAGTTGCCAGAGTTAAACTGTAAATTTGAAGTGCAAGAATTGGTGGTTATTAGTTTTCCCAGTTCCATTGCACAAAAAACATTTAGGAACTAAAGTCCTTTCTTTCTTTTGCGGGACTTCCTAAGTGAGGAATGCTTTTTAGCCACCAACCAAGTGGAACACTTTATTTTGTGAAGGACCTAATTTTTTCCAATGTTATTTCCAGAGCTTTGGAGTTTCTCCCAATGTTGAGTTGTTCTCCCTCTTGTAACATATCTTTACTGATAAGATGCTATCCTCTTAGTGATTTCATTTCAATGAATAAGATTCAATGACTATTCCATTGAAAGTCTCCGGCAAATATAGAAAACTTGCTACCCTTTCCACTTCCCAGTCATTGAGTTGTCTTCTAAAAATTATGTCCTGTCAGTAGATGTAGTGTTGGTGCTTCAAAATGCAAGATCAAGAAAGGCCTCTTGAAGAGATGAATGACCTATCCAGATATCTCCCCAGAATGAGGTTCTGAGCCCATTTCCTACTCTAATACTAGTGTTGTTGTGTAGTTTGGTCCATAAGGACCTGATTGACCTACATCCAGAGAGTTGTTTCCTTTTCATTGAACCTCCACAACTACTTCATCATAAGACAAGTGTTATAAAGCTTTAGGTTTTAGATGCGTAGGCCACCATGTGTCTTACTCAGTTGAACCACTTCCCATTTCACTAGGTTGTAGCCACCCCTCACCTCATCCTAAATCCACCTCTGATTCTAGGGACACAATACATGTGCGAGTCAATAGTAACAGAAAATGCATATACATGGTTAATGCATTTTATTCGCTAATACATATCATTTTCAATTTTGTCAAATTAGACTTAATCATATTGTGACATATGTATTGTGACATCATATACTAATGAACCGTTTCAATTATATATACTAATTGAGGTCCATCTCATTATTTTAAGTCAAACTTTAGCAAATATTGTGTATCTCTGAGCCTTCTGGAGATAAATACTACATAGAAGGTATGAGATGACCCAAAAGACACTTGATCTTATATTTATTTTCGTCTGATTAATTAATTTCTTCAAAAAACTTTCTAAATATGGAGTGAATGATTTGATCAATTAATATTCAACTCTTTCTTCAATGTAGAATGAATTCTCACCAATTCTTCAACTCCGATCAAACTATTCAAACCCCAAGACAAATTATAAATTTCTATTAGGTTTCTAGGAGACAAGTTTTTTTTGTAACAAATCGTATGTATGGAAAATAAAATCCAACCACAAAATAAATATGAAAAAATAAAAATATTTTATTACTTAACAGTTTGAGTACAATTTCGTCCCTCTCTTGATTCTTTTGTAGGATAATTTGCTCCTAAAATGGATTTTATTTGATCTTCATGTAAAGAGGATTTTGTGGATTTTCTTGAAGTATTTATATATATATATATATATATATATTCTATATCTATCTATCTATCTATATCTATATTACCTTAAAAGCATGAACTCCTAAATTGAATGTGAAATTACTATAATACCCCTAATTAAAAATACTTATTTTATTTTATTTATTAATTTAATTATTTGTATTATATTAAAAGTAGATACCCTTTCATATTAAAGAGTTGTGACTTTTCCAAAGGGTTGTGACTTTTTTGAGGGGTTTTGACATTTTCGATGAGTTGTGACTTTTCTGAAGGGTTGTGATTTTTTCAGAGGGTTGTGATTTTCCAAAGGGTTGTGACTTTTGCAAAAGGTTGTGACTTTTCTGATGAGCAGTGACTTTTTCGAAATGTTGTAACTTTTCTAATAAGGCACAATTAAGACCTATTCATACTACTATTTGTTAGCTATAAATAGAGGGGCTTCCTCCCACTTTTAAACTACGATTTTTTTAAAGTTTTCTACTCTTCTTCTTAAATAATCTCAAGGTTATTTGCAACAGTTGATTAAGATAGATTTTCAACAAAATTTGAGGTACCACATAAGAAAGAGTTGGTGAACAAATTGAAGCAAATCATTCATAAATTCACACTCGTATTTTTTCTTACGATTTTCATGAGTTAACAGGGACTAATAGTTGTGGAAAAGACAATAATAATAAACAAATATGAAAATAGTTACATGATTTGGGTAAGATATTTCTCCTTTGTTTTTTTAAAAATTATTTTTTTATCCTCCAATGAAGGAGTTTCTTTCTAATTTTGCTAAAACAACGGGCATCAATGTAGTCTATTGAATCATTATTTTTTATGTTAATTCCACTATTTCAAAAAATAGATTTTCACTTTTACTTATAATATGATAATATAGTCATGATAATAATTTTTTTTAATAGATATGTAAGTAAAAATGAACGGAGAAAGTGAAGTGGTGGTGGCAAGAGATTTTAATCAAACGGAACACTATAGTGAATATAGCATGATCATATATTTTCGTCTTCCTTCTTCATTGGCTATGTATCGTTCCATATATTTTTTAAAAATATTTATGTTGAGTATGAATTTTTTTACGTATGAATTTCCTGTTATTTTGTGTTCATTTTAATTTGAGAAAATGGTATGTCACAAGATACACTCCTTGCTAGCTATATAAAATAGATAAGAAAATAGTGATTGATCATAAAAGAATCTTAAATAAAATTAAAGATTCTATAAACAATACTTTAAATTTTATTTATCTATTAATTTTTATTATTTAAAAAGTTTAATATTTAATATAACGATTCAACTACTATAAGATACTAGATACTTTCATTAGACAACAAGTAAAAGATATATTGTGTATAAAGATAAAATATTAAAATATTTATGGTAATCCTTATTAGTGTCATGCATATACTAAATTTCAAGTATGAATATTTAAGTGAAAAATTATACATTAATGGTGTCCATAATTTATGTTCATAACCTCAAAAGGAAAGACTATTGGTGACATTTTTTGTATTGATATTTTTTTAAAATTTTGTTGGTTAGATTTGCTTACAAAATTTAGTAAAGGAAAACATAATACTACTAAAGAAATATCACTTTCTCCCCATAATTAAACTTTAAATGTATTTTGAAATGTTTCAATGATATCTGGTCATTTTGATCTCAAAATACAAGTAACTCTATGACAATTTGTATTAATCATTTAAAAGCACTTGTCCTATGTTCTTTAAACTATAATTATTTATTAAAAATATTTAATTTAGTAATATTAATTCTATTTTACAATATCGTATACTATATATACATATACACGTGCAACGAACGTGGCGTAAAACTAGTTACCTTAAAAGCATGAACTCCTAACTTGAATGTTAAATTACTATAATATCCCTAACTTAGGTTGTGACATTTTTGATGAGTTGTGACTTTTCTGATAAGTTACGACTTTTTTTGAAGGGTTGTGATTTTTCAATGAGTTGTGACTTTTCCAAAGAATTGTGACTTTTTCAATAAGTTGTGACTTTTCCAAAGGGTTGTGACTTCTCAAAAGGTCATGACTTTTCCGATAAGACACAAAAAATACTTGTTCATACCACTCTTTGTAGACTATAAATAGAGGGGCTTCCTCTCATTTTTTTCAACCACAATTTTGTTTAATCTTCTACTCTTCTTCTTCTTGCATTTTAAAAGATTTCATGTGATTTATTATCATTGAGTGAGTTCGTATAAGGCTGTAAGTGATGCCTTTGCTCTTAGTATTTGCTGATTACTGTTGAGTTTGTGAGTGCAAAGAAAGATTTCTTTTTGGTGAAAATAGAAAATGTACATTTTTGTCGGTATATTACTTGTGCCATTAGTTGTATGACAGTCTGGTGCTGCCTTTTCTGCAATAGTTTTATCATATCAAAATTAAATCAGTTGCTAATAGTGGTCCATTTGTAACTTGCTAAGTGCATGGTTGTGGTGTTAACTCCCCTCTGATGATATGATTCATCAATGCTCTACCAACAATAGAAGAATTAAGAAAAAAGAGGAGAAATTTTATCTTAAGGATTACAGGAAATGTATCTATCATTTCCCTTCACTCAATATTTATCTGGTGTCTCTACGTTGCATTTTGTAACTTCACTTTTTCTCTTATTTTTTAACAGTTTGTGAAGGAACACACTGTCATTATTATTGTCAAAATGTGGTTGTCTTTACCTCCCATTTTGATAGTGATCTTTGATGTTTGAGTGAACTACCTTGTTTTTTTCCTCAGAGTTGGTGATGGATGAACTTCTCGATTGGCACTACCGAAAGATCATCAATTTGCATAATATATACATTAGTATGTAATGTTCCAATATATGAAGTTAACATGATGTAGTGTAAATTCACTTGTTTTTTTCTCATGTGATGTAAATATATGCTTCTGAACATCTTTTTCCAAAATTATCAAACTTCTCAAGAGTTAAAGAATTCTCACAATTTATATTTTTTATGCTCAGGGCAAAAGAATGACTTTATTTATCAATGTTACTTATGTGATTTAGAAAGTTAGGAAGTTTGCTTCAATATAGTTATTACTATATCAACATTGCCCTTTTGTTTTACTTATTTACTATTTCTTAATATTATAAATACAAAATTATGTATGTCACAAATATATTATCAAGTTAACAAGATCCTCTAACTTCAAAATATATTATTTTAAATTGTTCCGAGTTCTTTTTAACAAAAATAAGAACTCACAACAAATGTGAAAATATGTGAATATATATGAATCATTTAAAAAATAAATTTTATTTTCAATATTATCGAATAAACATTTTCATTTTGTCCATACACTAAATTAAAATCTAATAACTATATAAAAATATAGCAACAAAAATTAAAAGTCCTATTTACTTATGTTAGTGTAAAATTTATTAGAAATATAGCTATTGCACATTAATTCTTTAGTTATAACAGTACAGATTCTCTTAGTTATTACTAATTATTACAATTGTTATTCACACTCTTTAACATTTTTTAGTTATAAGATTATGAATTCTCATAGTTATTACATTAATTATTTCTATATTTCATCTTTTCTTATCTTCACTTTTGACCAATAATTTTTTATATTATTATACCGTCTCTATATATGTGATAACACGGTGTTGTTTTTTTTTCCCTTGGACGAATTATTCTTTATTGAATAAATTGAAAATTGTTTACAAGTATATGAACTACATATCTTTGTTGGGTGTAAGATAAACAAGTGATTATATATATGATTTCACAGATAAAATATATTCTTTAATTTCAGTTTTTAGTTTTTCGGTAAAAAAAAAAGGAAACAGTTCTCAGTTAACTATGGACAGTCGGATAACTATCTTTGATTTATTTACACAGTCAATTGAGAAGTCAAATATGAGAGCCAACAACAAGAACGTCATTTATTATGTTATAACTTATAAAATAAAAATTAATATACAAAAATTAGTTCTATAAAATAAAATGTAGTTGTTCTCTTCACATGTTCATATGACATCTGAACAGTTTAACGTGAAATACATGTGCAAACACATCTAGTTAGATGACAACAAAAATACACAATAAATATCATCTATAAGGTAATATTATTGACATACGGCCAATTACATGATTGAACCTCAACAAATTGAAATAAATATATGCATTTAACTAATAAAAATTTTCATTGACCATCTTCATAGGTTCACGTGAATAAGAGATATATATAATGATCCACATTGAACATTCACAAAAAAATATGCAATATTATTTTGTACAAATCTTATTATTCAAATCTTTGCTTAAATAAGCAATACTATTTACTATAACATATATTTTCTGAATTGGTAATCACGTGCAATGCACGTGTCAAAAATCTAGTGTATATATATATATATATATAATATCTTCTAAATAACTTTCTGGTCACATAGTTCACTTAACTTTCTTACCGTCCAGAGTTTTATTGTTTGAGGTTTAATCAATGGTTCTAGAAGAGGTCTTATGTTCAGGAATGTGTTAGTGTCTTTGTCAAAGCAAGAATCAACAAGATTGCACCAACATCTCCAAGCACCTTTGGGGAAGTAGTTTCAGCCTCCCATCTAAACATGGACACAAGATCAAATTTATCAAAACTCTTCAACAGTACAACATATCTGCCTTTGCAGATCAGGTGAGGCATGAAGGTGCTTGTGCAGGCTAGCCTTAACTGCAGATTGAACCACTACAACAATAATAACTTTTAGCGGCAATAAATAGAGACATTAATAAAGAGTGCTAAAGTCTATACCGGCATTAGTTAACTGCCATTATATCCAATGTCTCTAAAGCCTTTAGGGACATATACAAAGAGTGTTAATTTCCATTAAAAATATATATTTAGCGGCAATTGCTAATTAATTCCCGCTAAAAATCATTTTTGATATACTGAGCATTCGTTTATTGTTTACAGAAGCAGACCTCAAATGAGTAATTAGTCTTGAAGTCAGTTCTTAATAGTTGATATACAGATGTGCTGTAACAACATAATCTAGGAGTGCATCTCTAAGAATTTCTTAGTGTTGATATCATCGTGGAATCTCAAGTAGCATGTAAGATTCCTGAGTTAGAGCTTCAACAAGCAGTGAAGGATCATGGAACGTGTAATGTAGCAGGGATTCAAAGTACTCGAACATTGTCTAGCTTCTCAGCATTCACATGGAAGTGCCTTGGCATTGGTGCATCAACAAAATAAATGTGCAGCTCAAGCCATTTCATAAATGATAAAGCCCTTACTTCCTCGCACGAACTGAGGTAGGCACCTATTAGTGCCTCAACCACATCAGCTACTCTCTTACTACTTCTAATTGTTTGCCTTAACCTACTATACAATTTTAAATAAAGGCATCAAGAATTCATCATCAAAGCTGTGAACTTGAGAATTATCACTAGGAATGAGCAACAATTTAAGATCGAATTGTTCATAATTGATATATTCTAGTATTTTACTAGCACATCGAAACATGCACAATGCAACATTGGAAATGATTTTATTTTTCTTAATGCTAAGAAAACCCTCGTGATGACTTTCATAAGTCTTAAATAGTTGTACAATGAAAGTATATTTGAGAAAAGAATCTTTAGGTGTCTCAAGTGATTCCAAATTAAACTTCTCAAAAAAGGCATTTATTTGTTGACATTGCTCCTAAAACCTTGGCAGTTGGGATACAAAGTTTTAGTTTTCAGTGATTCAAAAGCACTCTTTTGAAATTATTGGCGAAAGGTTCTTGAGGTCATGAATCTTTTGCCAATAATTATATGTCATGCTAGAACCCTTAGACTTTACGGGGGAAGCAGTCATACCGAATAAACTTGAAAGAATGCTTTTGAATCCCTACAAACTAAAACTTTTTATTAAACTGCTAAGGTTTTGGAAGTGATGACAACAAAAAAATGCCTCCAGAAGTTTCATTTGGAATCACTTGAGCAACTTGGAGACTCTTATCTCAATTATGCTATCATTATACAACTACTTAAGACTTATGAAAATCATCACGATGGTCTTCTCAGCATTAAGAAAAATAAAACTATTTCCAATGCTGCATTATGCAAGCTTGGATGTGCTCGTAAAATGCCAAATTTTATCTGTAATGAAACATTCAATCTTGAAGCGGGGCTCATGCCTAGTGATAATTCTCAAGTTTATAGCTTTGGTGAACAGTTCTTGATCCCTTCCATAAAATTTTATAGTAGGGTAAAGTAGGAGAGTAGAAGAAAGAGAGTAAATGATGTGGTTGAGGCACTAATATGTGCCTACCTCAACCTGGGCGGGGAAGTAACAGTTTTATCATTTATGAAGTGGCTTGGGATGGACATTGATTTTACTAATGCACCTATGGCAAGGCACTTCCCCGTGAATGCTGAGAAGGTAGTCAATGTACAATACTTTCAATTCCCAACTACATTACAAGTTCGATGACCCTTCGCTGCTTGTTGAAGTGTTAACTCGTGAATCTTACATGCTACATGAGATTCTACGATGCTATCAACACTTAGAATGTCGTGGAGATGTAGTCCTAGATTATGTTGTAACAATACATCTCTATTTCAAATATCTGGGACTAACTCCAAGACTAATTACTCATTTGTGGTTTACTTTTGTAATTAATGAATACTATTCTCAATTTGCAGTTAAGGCTATCCTGCACAAGCACATGCTTCATGCCTCGCCAGATTCGCAAAAGCAAATATGTTGTACTGTTGAGGATTTTGAGAAATTAGATATTCTCTCTATGTTTGGATGAGAGGGTGAAACTACATCCCCAAAGGTTCTTGGAGATGTTATTGAGTACCTTGCTAGTGCGATTTTTGTTGACTAGCTTTGATAATGATGCCACATTTCTAAGCATAAGACATCTTCTGGAATAGTTGATTATACCTCAAACAATAAAAATCTATCTAGTAAGAAATTTAAGTGAACTATGTAACACAATTATTTATGGGAAAAGAACTCAACATTAAAATTTTGTGACACTCTACAAGACGAGTCCAATTTCAGTTAGGGTTCTTGGAGACTACTTTACCCTAAACTCTAGCTCGCGCCTATATAAAGTGTAATATAATTCCTTGAAGATGCATCTCAAAAATTTCATATATTCTTGAAATATTCACAAAGTGATCAAGATGTGGGTGCACTCTTCTTGACAACCTAATACTTCAACAAGATCCACAATATCCTTTCACAAAGATCAAATAAATCCTAAGGAGGTCCACATCAACTTAGTTCAAGGGACACTCACACAACCATTGATTCAACGAGAAATCTTAAAAGAGAAGAATTAAGTGATAAATAAATTTGTACTCACAATCTTAATGAATAAACTCAATCTTTTTATTTATTATGTAATTGCAATATATGTTTTGTATTTGAGAAAAAATAGAGCAAACAAATTGACACACCCAGTGGGGACCAAATTTACCCTTCATCTTTTCTCCCACAAATCAAATGCAAATCTGAAGCCACAAATCGCAAAGATGGAAACACCATTTTTATATGTATTTCAAGTCTTGTCTTTGTGTTACATCAAGTTTACACTCCGACAAGCCTTGAAATATGGGGCATTTATCGACACCAAAATTGATTGAAATAATAATTCAAATTTGGTGAAGGAATCCTAAGATTTTAGGATTTGTTATTTATAGCATTTACTTATTCATGTTTAATTAGGATTTGTTAGTTATAGGTGTTTCTAGCCCTAGTTTAATTTAATTTCTTACTTTTATAAATAGGGATGTTGCTAGTTATTTTCAATATACAGAAAATATAGAAAACATAGAAATATTCCAGATATAGAGAGAAATTGAATTAAGATTCAAGAACTTTTGAGTTTATAAATAATTTTTTTTCCTTCAAAAAAAATTTGGAACTATATGAGATGAGTCACTTCCTCGAGAAAAGTGTGACAATTTGTAAAGTCACGATTAGTGGGAACATACTCATTTGTTAGGACAAGCTCAACACGGTTTTTTAGGACATGTTTGAATTGGGTTTCAATATATTTAATTGCTGTCAATGTACGCAAAGAATACTCAATTCAAATTACATAAATTCTAGTACTAAATGTTGAGACATTTAATAGGTTGCCCAAATACTTTAATATAGATAAAAAACTTTCTTTTATGTCCTATTTTTTACATAAGCTATGGATCACTGCAGTCCAAACCAAGTGACACTTTGAATTAGGTATTTGGACAATAATAACTCCTCCACACCCACTGCAACACACAATGCTAAGTAATCCAATACCAAACTAAGCACACGTTTAATGAATATCAAAGATAGCAGTATATTGATCATACTAGTATAAAAAGTCTACATTATTAGGCATTATGTGGAAGTTATGATAAAGCATTTGTAAAAAAAATATTGATATAAACAACAACTACGTGTCAATTCTAAGCTAGTTGGGGTCAATTCTCTTGTTTTTTTTCAGAGCGGGGAGGAATGGATGTATAAGTTATACTTTCAATCCCCACATTACCTTAACCTAATAATTAGACAATGAAGACATAAAGAACTTCAGAGATTGAGGTTCACCAAAATTCACTTAATACCTACCTAGAATAGTATGTTTAATGGAATATAATGAAAAGGAAATTCAATATATTGTTCACTAGAGGAAAATTCCATTTGCATCAGAAATTAACATTTTTAGCATACAACCCAAAACATTACCTAGCCGTCAATGAAGTGAGTTCAGAACCATGAGGTATCAAGTACAATTTCCAGTGGAGGCAAAAAATCTAGGTGATTTCTTCTGCTTATGCCTTGAAGGATAGAGTTAACTAGCACCTGTGTTGGTGAGATGATGTGATTTTAGATGCAATAATGATAAAGTGGACAACAATCAAGCCAGCAAGATATATTGTTTAGAAACGGAAAGGAAGAGGGAGAGATACCAATTGATGTAATTCTAGATGCAAGAACAATAAAGTGAACTACAATCAAACAAACAAGATATACAATTAAGAAATAGAAAGGAAGACAAAGAGATTTAGAAGAAGCAAAAAAGGACAGTCTAGCAACAAAAAGACATTTTATTACTAGAATAATATCTAAGGATGAAAAGAAATTGAACTCATACAAGTGAAGACTTACTCAAGTAATCAAGACGGCTCAATTGAACAGATCTGAGGGTTTTGCCAAACTCACAAAGGGGCCTAAACATAAAATGTTTATTCAAAAACTAACCCCCTAAAATAAACCCTAGTTTCTACTATTTATAATAGTAGATAAACTAACCTAAGCTAGTTACCGTAATACCCTTGAGCTATAACCAAGGAAAGTCAAGCCTATTAATTATTCAAAATGTAGCCACCTCTTGCGTAAATTTCTATTTTATTATATTTTTGACCTTCCATAGATCTTCTAAAGTATTCAAAATACCTTAAATCTACTTAATGCTCTTAATATCCATGATGACTAATCTATTTCCCATCATGAGATGTATACAACACCACTACATGAATAAAATTTTAAATATTTTAAGTTTTAATCTCGAATCTCTAATTATATATCAGGAATCTATTAGTAATGTGTAATGACTACATGATTTTCCTTTGATGTTTAGGTGAGAAATTGAAGAGTTTCCTTCGATTCTCCCCATAAATGAATTTCCCATTTTAGCCCAATTTTAAACTCGAAAGAAAATTCAAAATTCTAGAATAAGTTTCTCCAATAAAAAACCTTTCACCTGGAGAAACAACAAAGAGTTAGAACGCTGATGAAGAAAATAAGGGAGAAGATAGGTGTTACATTACCTTAGTTGAGTGACACATCTTTGTGAGAAGAAGGGAGATGAAAACGTTGGGATAGGGAGTTGGTACATTCCACAAGAGAATAATGAGTAGAGTAACATTCAGCCATGAACAAGGAGGAAACATAGTGAGAATAAAGGAAAATGAGCTCAAGAATAAGCTGAAGTTAGCATATATAGATAGGATTACGGAAAGTGGGATGTGTCCTAATTAGATTTATAAGATTGTGTTGATTGTTTTATTTTGTGCTTGGGCCAAAACTTAAATTTTGTTTATGGTTAATTAATAAAATGGTCTAGATGGCCACAAAATAATTTCTTTAAAATTCAGGGTAAGTAGAAAGTATCCGAATATGGTAAATAAATGTTAATTAGGTAATTCAGAGTTCCTCATATAGAAAATACCTTCATCTCCCTTCCACAAATACTTACATTCGGATTGTGTAGAAATATAATCAATCAAAATTCCATATGTTGTAGATAATGATAGTATGATACATTTGTTGATCACCAAAAATAAAGTAACCCTGAAGAGTTTTCTAGCTCCTCCAAAAAGTTAAGAAAAATATGAAATTGAATTTGATGATTCTCTGAATGAACTCTCATGCACAATGACCAAGGATGATTGACTCTTTAGATATCAACCTCTGATAAAAAGTAATCAAGAAACTCTAAAGAATTGATGTCCCCCTAATCATTAAAGACATTCTATAGTAAAGGACTTTGGTAAAAAATGAAACCCTTCTAATGTCCAAGTAATTATGTCATGGACTTAAAGCTAGAAAATCATCCCTTTGGTTTGAATAACCTTGCATGAAAAATGCACAAACAAGTAAAAGCACATGAAAATGATAGATCGATTTGAGGTCTCCTATTTGTCGTATCACGCCCCGAGCCTACACTCTTGACGCGACTGGCACTCAAGAACCATTTTGGCCCCAAGCGAGCCCTTGGACTGGATCAACTATCAGTGGAAGACTTACTCAAAATTAGATGAACTCAAAAGTAAAGATCAACTCAGAAGTCTCAAATACTTAACTCAAACTATTTAAAAACATTCAACTGGCCAAAAGAGGCAATTCAAGTCTAGAACATTAATAATAGAAAATCAAACAGACTTCTCAACTATTACTGTTTATGATGACTCTAATACTATGAGGGATGTTGGGAAAACACCCCCGATCATCCTAAAAAAATTGAAATAATAACAATAGATGAGGAATCCTCCGAAAGCAAGGAGGCTCAAAAAACAACTCTGCAACTACAAGTGGTATCAACGAGGCACCTATTGATGACTCTGATATCCTATATATGCATCATAAAAGATGCAGGCCAAATCGCGTCAGTACATTGAATGTATGAGCATACAAGGGGAAATCAAAAACATGACATAAGCTTGAATTGGAACTGAAGAAACATACTCACCTCATCTCAACTCAAGGATACTCAAGAATACTCAAAGGTACTCAAACTCAGAAATACTCAACTCAGTTCAATATAAAAGCAACAATAGAGATGCATTATAAAGAAAGCTTTTAAGACAGTACATAAAAACTCAATGCTTTTCTCTTGGTTGTGTTGGAGCACTTCTCTCCAACTTCAATGGTTGATGCCCTTCTCACCAACGCCTTTTCTTTTTTGTTTTTTTTTTGTTTTTTTTTTGTTTTTGGTGTTGGAGCACTCTCTCTCTGGCTCTCATTGATTACCTTCCCATAAACTCTTTTTATTTTTTTATTTTTTTTTAATTCTGGAGGACTCTCTCTCCAGCTAAACACTTGGAAGTTTGAGAGACGGTGCTCCAACACAACCAAGAAAAAAAAAAGAGAATTGAAGAAAAGTACACCAACAATTGAAGATTGAGGAAAGTACTCCAACAATTGAAAGACTACAGAGAAGTACTCCAACAATTGAATATTGAAAAGAAGTACTCCAATACAACAACAATAACAGGAAGAAAAATTCAAGAGTATACAACTTTTAATTACGGGTGAATGTTTAAAAGGTTAAGGTAGAACATCAGTTACCAGGAGGTATGACTCAAGAGATTAACATTCCTACATGGAAGTGGGAAGCGATAAATATGGACTTCATTACGAGCTTACCTCGTACTCACAGACAACATGACTCCATTTGGGTGATAGTGGATAGAGTCACTAAGTCCACTCACTTATTGGTTGTCAAGACTACAGATTCAACAGAGGACTACACCAAAAATTACATCAATGAGTAGTCTTGGTAGTTAGGTAAATCTCAGATATAGGTCCTTAGTTTACCTCTCATTTCTAGAAATCATTTCAGAAAGGTCTCGGTACTCAGGTAAATCTCAGTACAACATTTCATCCACAGAAAGATGGTTAGACAGAGCGTACCATTCAGACCTTAGAGGACATGTTGAGAGCTTGCGTGATCAATTTCAAGAGTGGTTGGGATGATCACCTACATCTCATATAGTTCGCCTATAATAATAGCTTCCATTCAAGAATTCAGATGGCCCTGTATGAGGCACTATATGGGCGCAGATGTAGGTCCCCGAATGGTTGGTTTGAAGTAGGTGAAGCACCCTTATTTGGGCCAGATTCGGTTTTTGAGGGCATGGAGAAAGTTCAGCTCATTAGAAATAGACTAAAGAAAACACAAATTCGTTAGAAGTCCTATACATATGTGAGGAGAAACGACTTAGAGTTTGAAATTGATGATTGGGTTTTCCTAAAGGTGTCACCTATGAAGAGGGTGATGATATTTGGCATGAAAGGGAAGCTCAGTCCTAGATATGCAGGTCCTTGCAGAATCCTGAAAAGGGTTGGTAATGTGGCTTATGAGTTAGAGTTGCCAGCAGAACAAGCACCGGTTCATCCAGTTTTTCACATTTCCTTGTGAAGAAGTGTCTAGGTGATCCGACATTAATAGTACCATTAGAAAGTGGGTTTGTGAAGGATAGTCTGACTTATGAAAAGGTGCATACAGAAATTCTTGATCGTCAAGTTCGAAGGTTGAGAAATAAGGAAGTCGCTTCAATGAAGGTTTTGTGTAGGAGTCAGTACATAGAGGGATCTACTTAGGGAAAAGAAGCAGCCATAATGGCCAAGTATCCTCACCTCTTTCCTTCCGATTCCATTTCAGCTTGAGGTAATAGTCTGCTCCAGTCTCTTAGTTTACTTTTGTGTAATTTAGTCTCAGCATCTTGTTCCCTAAGTTATTCTTGCTTTTCTGTATATTTGCATGTTCTTAGAACTCACATCAGTAAGATATCAGTTTTTAGTACTCAATGGTTGGGATTACAGCTCATTCCCTCCATACTCAACTTGTTTAGACTTGATTCGTGGACGAATGTTACCAAGGGGTAGATAATGGAACACCTCGGATCTCAAAATTGAGAAAAACCTAGGTTTCAGTAAAATTGGTGCCAGTACCAACAGAACCACTCATGGACCGTATGTGGGGTTCCGTTTTTAAGGTCCAAATTTCAATAGTCTCTGATCTCACCCACGGTTAACCAGTACGGTCCATGGTTGGACCTACAGACCGTAGGTGAGGGTCAACAACTATTTAAAGGAAAATGGTTGTTGGGTAAACTTCAAACAGTCATATCATTTAGCACAAAATGAATTAGGTGGCTCCTGACCTATCAAATTAAAGATAATTGAATCTTCTTTCCAAAGCCACCAAGTTTGCTAAAATCCAAGCTCGACATAAATTATTATGCTTGTTTTAGTGAAGCCCTATCAGGAAGAGCATGAACGACGATCCCAGACGACGGATGGTAGTTCAAACAACAGCCCGTCAGTCCTGTTGTAGATGGCACTCGTCAGATTTTGAATGTCACTTTCTCAGTATATAAATGTTGCATTCTGAGTTAGCATGTCAGTATTTTGAGCTATTCGGTATTTCAGTTACATTTTAGTCATATACATATTAAGTTGGGAGTAGACTTGGCACCTAGTAGGACTAGGGTTCAGCATATCCTCATAGACCCAGAACTACATGCCTGCGTAGGATTGTAAGTCCCCTCCATTGGGCATCAGATTTAGTGATCACGCTAGTCATGCCTTTATACCCCTGGCAAAGTATATTGGGTCCTCTCAATGGGGCATATACATCAGACTCCACGTTTAACTCACGTGGTTTATGTTGGTTAATAGTAGCTTCCACCGTCAGACTCGTAGTACATTTTACCAGGTTTTCAACATTTTTATCAGTATATAATTCAACATGTTATCTTCATGATTAGTACTTGGTCATTGCATTCAGCTTAGCTTTTTAGTTATGTTTCGATATTTATATTCTTGTTCAGTTTATGTCATATCTCAATTATGGTTTGTTCAGCTCATATATATTTGTTCAGCTTAATATCTATATCCTACATGCTTAGTACATTCCATACTCTGCGCTATATCCTTTCATGATGTAGGTTTAGTTATTCAGCATTCAGATCACGCTTAGATCGATTCTCGGTCCGCATTCAGCACCTTTAGTGCCCAGTCCTCATATTTCGAGGATAATAAACATGCTTTCATTTTAGTCATTATTTTTAGTTTCAGTTTTTGTTAGAGTTAGCTGGGGCATGTCCCAGCAACTCAACTGAAATAGAGGCTTTTTCAGACATAGTAAAAGATACACCTTGAGTTTTTAAGTGTTGTTTCAATCATCACTATACTTTCATTATATTTTATATATTCAGACTAGTTGAGTTGTTCCCAACTTTTAGTTATCCATTGTTTTAGCTTTCGCATAGTACTTGTCTTATTTAGTTATTCTTAGTATGCTTTATATATGCCATACACAGGATTATCTTGGGGTCACTCCTGATCCAAGGTCCTATGTTACGTCAAGGAGGTAGCCTCAGGGCATGACAGACCAACTTTTTATCAATACGGCCTTAGATGGAAGTATCTATGGTTTTGTTTAGTCCACAATGTTAGATTAAGTGGGGTAGTATATTTTATTTGCAAGCACAGGGTTTTGAACGAATCTCGAGCACCCATCAGGGAATTCCAAGTTTAAGCAAACCAGCTAATGTGCATCAACTCATACAACTCAAAAATTCTCTTCAATTTCGTGTTCCTAGGGCCATGTTCTTGAAGGCTCGTCTCCCAGACTTGCATGTTAATGAGTCCACAATTTGGACTCATTTAGGGCTTTATTTTAATAGAAATAGTATCCTCAAATGCTTATTTTGTCTCAATATCTAATGGAAACTATTAAGTTTCAGGATTTGAAGTTTTAGTGGAAGCATGGACACTTAGGCGCAAAAAGGAACAAAAAGGCTGGAAAGAACGTAAAAATTGAAGCCTGAGCTTTGCCAATAACTCTTGGCAAATCGCCAAATGGAAGCACTCCGCCCTTTGTTCCAGTACGCGAAGCCCTGAAAGAAGTGGATCAAAAAGGCAATAAAAGAAGCAGTCGGCTCTTCGCTGAAAAGTTTCGCGAAGCAATACCATACCACCCAATGGTCCAAAACATAAATATGCTGATGGCAAAGAACAAAAGGCGATGAACCAGAAGAAGGGCAATTCGCTGAGTCATCCGGCGATCGCGACTAACCTCGTCGAACAGTCCGCCGCAGCACTAAATCTGAAAACTACAAATACTAGCCTTTGTTATTATTTTTGAGAGTTGAACATTTATTTTAATTTCCAGAATAGAATAGTACTTTTTGGGATATTTTCTCTCAAGTTTGGAGAGAGTTTTTGGGAGACTTGAAGAAAGAAGGATTTCATCTTCCCCAAGTTGGAAGTGGGTCTTTTCTATTCTTCTTCCTTTGTTTAAATCAAGGTTTAATTTCTTATACCCATTTGATTTTACTATCATTTTAGGAGTATTTTGTTATTTCTTGATGTGTGGATAAAAACCCCATTCTTAGGGTGTGATTTACCAAATATGTGTTCATATTATTTTTGGGTCTTGCTTGCTGATAGGCTAGATGTAGTTTAATGGTGATTTCACCTTGTGGTTGTGATTTAATCTAAAGGGTTTGTAGTTGCAAATACAAAGCCACCCATGTGTTTTCGGCTAGAATGATGGCCTAAAGAGTGGGTCGACATGAGGTTCAGCCCGAGAGGGTGAGCCCTAGTCCCATATCCTAACTCTCAGCTCGAGAGAGTGAGTGGACTAAAGCGTAGGGTGGTCTTCATGCGGCAATTTGGTGTTCGAGAAAAACACATTTGAAACGGGGTAAGTTGCCCAAGATGAAACTTATTTCCATCTAAAGCTTAACCTAGTCACTATTATCTTACAAATTTCCTTTCAAAAGCATGTACCCAACTACCTATCTCAACTTGTATTGCGGTCACACCCCAAGAATTCTTACCAATACCTGATTTTCTTGTTATTTTAGTTGTTTCTACTACTTGTGACAAAACCTCCAATTGAAATTTGATACTTTGGTGTCACCCTCATCAATTTACTATGTTTTAAATCGTTAATGTCTTTAGCTACGACTAAATAGAGCTAAATTTTATTTTTCTATTAATTCTCAAAACCACTCCCTTGGGACACGACCCCAACCCTTGTTAGGGTTACTATATTATCGACAATCATAGACACTCGTACCGTAGGTTAGTGTCGTTGGTCATGATAAGCATCACATGTTCATAAAGCCCAAGTCTGCGGTTGCGATGCCTTGGAAGTCTTTGCACGCGCATTCATGAGACACTTGCTGCATTTGCAAAGGGAATGTGCACTGGCCTCCATTTTCATAAGGGCCTGCCAAGATCAGGATGCCCTGGAACCCTCGCCTTGCACTTTTGCATGACTCCTCTGTGATTGCAAGGGTTTCTTCACCAATGTTTTAATTAAGAATAGTGACACATTTCAGCTCACTTCCAACCCTTCAAAATTCCATATCTCTAGCTAGGAAGTTCCATTCAGGAGATTTCAAGTGTCGGGCATCAAGATTTTATGTGGCTATGTGTTGGGGTTATTAGAAAAGAGGGGAGAATTGTTTTGAGGTTATTTTCGCACGAAAAGGGCTTACATGTCTTCTTTAATAGTGGAAATTGTTGCATGTTTTCGTTTGGGCTATTAAAAGAATTAAATTGCATCCCATTTTAGACACAAGCTCAGTAAGTCGATTAGAACCTTTTAAAAAAGAATTTTGGGATTCTTGGTGTGGGTCCCATATCCCTATTTTGACTCCTTTTTTATCCATCTCCAATTATTATGATTTTTGTATGTATATATCCATATTGAAATTGTGATAAATATTTTGTTAGCGTGGCGGTAAGCAAAGGTGCTTCATAAGTGGTTCACTCTTGCACTACAATTTTGGAGCACGTGTGATTAGCTTTTAGGTAGGCTACAGTCTACTTTCTTGATTGGGCTTTTTTAGATGATGTTTAGTATGAATTTCATGTGATTTAGGTTCGTATTTGCCGAGTATTAGAATTTCTTCCATCTTTTCTAGATTTTGTAGATGCGTTAGGCATGTTATGGGTGTAAGGATCCTTAGCTCGGCTATTAGCCTTATTTATAGTATAAATTAGTGTGATTATCCTTGTTAGGGCTGATGCATGTTGCCTAAGCTAGGATTGAGCCGTAGATGCCTTAGAATGTGTTAATTCACCCTTGTCACTTTGAGATGTTCCTTGTAGGTCTTGAATTGGGTTTCTTACCTTTTGTTCGCGTTTGAGAGCTTAGTGGCTCGTTGTAGCCTTGGTTTTATTTGTGCTCGGTTGTGAGTCGAGTGTTGTGTTTAGGGATAAGACATCATCCTTAAGTTATATCTCCGCTTATTGTTTTTGAAGATCTTTTTTATCTCCTTCTCTTTCTGAGTAGTATTAGCTTGTTATGCCTTTTTTTTATTATTAGTCCCGAGGTTGTGGTTGAAGACCAACTAGATTCTAGATTAGTTCTATGTGTCTTTATAGCGTGGTAGGGCTGGTATTGAATTTCCAATTTTACATGCCTTGTTGTGATGTTGGTGATGGCATGCATTACATTAGTTTCTCATTCTCACGTGTTTTGGGGTACGATCCCAGTTCATGCATTGGTTCATCACTACTATTTTTGGAGAAAGACTATTTTCACTTGGTTACTATTCTAAACTTATTTTAACAGGAGTCGTACCATATGGATCACTTTGTTAAACTAATTTTGAATATTTATGAAGTTTCAAGGACATTCTCCTTTTCTTCGTGAAACATTAAAGGAATTATGTATGTTATTAACGTTTTACCTGACTAGCCAGTGTATTGTTGCCCTTTCATGCATTGGTTTGGCTACACATTCCTCTTGTACATCGACTTAGATGATTCTTTGTAAGTCCTGGTTTGGGTCGAGGCAGTGTATATAGACTTCCCGCGTTCCTTGTTGGTCCCCCTGTTTATACGTTCCAATGTATAGGATGAGGGAACTGCATGGATCCTTCCTTGCTTGATCAGGACAGGGGTAGGTGTATATCCTTGGTTACTGATGGTTTGAACTTTTCTACTGTATTTATTGCATTCATATGCGTTGCCTATCACTAGTATAATTGGTTTTTGGTTGTACCCTCTAGTTTTTTAGGGGATGCTTGGGTATGTTTATGGTTTGTACCTTCTAGATTCCTATGATATTGAGCTGATAGTGGTCAGGTTGTGGCTTACACATGTTTGATATTAGTTCTCCCTGACCTTAGGAGTTGACTTCTATAGCATAACTTTACGTGTAAGTAGGTTGTTGGGCTTGTGCCTCTATGTATGTTCTTTGACTCAATTTCCTCACTTTTGTATCCTACTTCTTCTCTCTTCTTTCTTGTATTATCATGTTATATATCTTGTTTAGTTACTTGTATTATACTTACCTTATTTACCTGTTGTTTATATTTTCGTTTTCTTTGGAGCTCAGTGGACCATGCCTACTGTGTACCGCTTGTTGCTACTCATACTACACTTCTGCACTTTAGAAATCATAGTACGAGTTCTTGCAGTTGATTTGGATCTCATATGGAGTAGCTTTGAGCTTCAGAGACTGATAATGCTTAACTACACTTCATCCAATTCAAAGTGTAGGCGGTCACAATCTGGTATAAACCCAACGATGAGTTGGGGTCTATCCTACAGGGAGTGATATGGTAGATAATTCAATTACGAAGTGAAAGTAGTGTTCTAATCGCTTGTAGAAGTAAATATTTCCTAAAAAGTTAAAGTAAATTACATGGGTTTTACAAGTATTGTCAATATGGGGGATTCGAGTAAGCAATTAACAACTACGAAAACAGGGGGTAATCAAGTAGAGAGGGATCCTTGGGTATGTGATCGATTTAATGCCAATTTTGCTAAATGGGTGGTTGACATTTACTAAAACTCATTGAATCTTATGCGTAGGCTAGTCTTTAGATGTAATAGCCATCTCTCGATCAACTATCACAAATCGAGCGAGTTCTGTCAAACCTCGACGAGCATAATAATTATGAACAACCCACAACTTTAATTAATCTACTCTCTCGAGCTAGATTGGTAGGATAAAATTTAGACTCACTTTCTCAAGCTGAATCAACAATAACCCATTCATTACAATCATCAAAAATAGTTTTAATTCTGAAAGCTCTTTCTCAAGCAAGCCTAGAATACTAAACTAGAACTGTATTTGCAAATACAATTCATGAATTAAAACACAACTATCAATCAAACCCATTTCAAATCAACAATTAAATCAGTAAATACTAACACCCATAAGCTAATTGAAACGCTAAATCACATAATCACACCCCTAAGAATAGGGGTTTTAGCCACATATCATAAAAAGCATAAAATATGTTACAAACTATGTTTTCCATCAGCCGGGTAACAAATTGCAGATCTTCACAATGCTTTAAATCAACTTAAAATCAAAACCCGACTTTAAATTCTACAAAAAAATACTAGGAACAGTGTTTGGATAAAAAACCCAAAGTTAGAATGTGTGGGAACTGTGTCAAAACATCATAACTCCCTTACTCCTTTTTTAAAATTACATTTATAGTCTTCCAAATTCTTAGCTTTAAGATCGATCAGTGGAGTAACTCGAGCATCACCGACCAAGTCGGTGATTCACCGAGTGTGCCTCCCATTGCCTTCTTAGCTTGACTTTTCATTCTCCATTACTGAAACTTTAAGCAATCCAGGTCGGGCTCACCGACGTCTTTGGTGATGTACCAAATCTTCCTTCATCTCACCTTTGTGGTTTGCCTTTTCACCAATCATTTTGTAACTTTGGGCGATCAGGATCTCCATCTCCGATCCATTCGGCTCTTCGCCCAGTTGCACACTCCATCGCTGAGTTGCCTTTTTCCCAAGGCTAGCCTTCTAGAACTTTTGATGAGCTGAAGAGCCACTAGGCAGTTCGCCGAGTGGTCTTGGCGATCGTCAGCCTTGCTTTTCTTCAACCTTTTTCTAGCTTTCCGCTCCTTTTTGCCTGGTAATGTCTTTGCCTTGCTCTATTGCCTTCATTTATGCAAATTAACACTTTTACCTCAGTTTAGAGCATAAAAAAGGCATTGAGGACACTAAAACTATGAATATTAAGTCCTAAATGAGTTGAAATACTTGACTCATCAGAGACTTGGGTGAGCTCTTAGCATTCAAAGTTACCAGTTTCCATCTATTTTGTCTAGGCTAGTCTTTATAGTGTATTCACAGATAGTCTATACTTGTATAGTAATTGCAAAAGCCTTATACTCATGTTTTGATTAGATGCTCGATTACTGATTGATGTCAGGTCTTGCAAATGGTTTCTTGTATCATTTTTAGTTGATCTCTACTTCCCAATATAATGGCTTATTATTTCTTATTGTTATCTTCCATTACGTATGTAACACCCCATATCCGAAAACATACCTCGATGCAGATTTCCAAAAGTTATAGGTATAACCCACGATTGACAGCCACGGACCGTAGGGTGACCCACAACCCGTGTTGGTGGTCCGTGGTTCGAATCAACAACCCTCCACAGACTCAGCCTAAAAAAATTAGTCTAAGTGTTGACCCACAGCCAGACCCACGGACCGTGGTCCGTGTCTGTGGATCAGACCCCCAAACTCAGCCTCCAGTCTTGACTGACGGTTGACCAGCACGGACCATCAGTCGATCGACGGTTCATCGATCACGTCGATCAGTGACCCTGACAGCAGTTAAGTCAGGGGTTTTTTGGTATTTTCCTTATGTGTTGGGCACCTAAGCTACATCATTTAGACCCTAAATAACATGGTTTTGGTCATTTTTAGCCTAGAAAGATAACTAAAACTTACCTAAGTCAGATGCTTAAAAAAAATAGAGCGTAAGAGGAGAAAGAGGAGAAGAACCCTAGTTCAAGAACGCAGTAAGGTTCTATTGTTTGGGCTATTAAAATCATTAAATTGCATCCCATTTTACAAAAAGTTCAGTAAGTCGATTAGAACCTTTTAACAACGAATTTTGGGATTCTTGGTGTGGGTCCCATATCCCCATTTTGACTCATTTTTTATCCATCTCCAATTAGCGATAAATATTTGGTTAGCGTGGCGGTAAGCAGAGGTGCTTCATAAGTGTTTCACTCTTGCACTACAATTTTGGAGAGCTTGTGATTGGCTTTTAGTTAGGCTACAGTCTACTTTCTTGATTGGGCTTTATTAGATGATGTTTAGTATGAATTTCATGTGATTTAGGTTCATATTTGACGAGTATTAGAATTTCTTCCATCTTTTCTAGATTTTGTAGATGCGTTAGGATTGTTATGGGTGTAAGAATCCTTAGCTCGGCTATTAGCCTTATTAATAGTATAAATTAGTGTTAATATCCTTGTTAGGACTGATACATGTAGCCTTAGTGTAGGATTGAGCCTTAGATGCCTTAGAATGTGTTAATTCACCCTTATAACTTTGAGATGTCCCTTGTAGGGCTTGAATTGGGTTTCTTACCTTTTGTTCACGTTTGAGACCTTAGTGGCTTGTTGTAGCCCTGGTTTTATTTGTGCTCGATTGTGAGTCGAGTGCTGTGTTTGGGGATAAGGCATTATTCTTAAGCTATATCTCCCCTTATTGTTTTTGGGGATCTTTTTTATCTCCTTCTCTTTCTGAGTAGCATTAGCTTGTTATGCCTTCTTGATCTTATTTATTTATTGTTAGTCCCGAGGTTCTGGTTGTAGACCAGCTGGATTCTAGATTTATTATATATTTCTTTGTAGTGTGGTAGGGCTGGTATTTAATTTCCAATTTTATGTGCCTTGTTGTGATGTTGGTGATGGCATGCATTACATTAGTTTCTCATTCTCACGTGTTTTGGGGTTCGATCCTAGTTCATGCATTGGTTCATCACTACTATTTTTGGAGAAAGATTATTTTCACTCGGTTACTATTCTAAACATATTTACACAGGAGTCGTAACATATGGATCACTTTGTTAAACTAATTTTTGAGATTTATGAGGATTCAAGGACATTCTCCTTTTCTACGTGAAATATTAAAGGCATTATGTATGTGCTTAACGTTTTACTTGACTAGCCAGCGCGTTGTTGCCCTTTCATGCATTAATTTGGCTACACATTCCTCTTGTACCACGACTTAGAAGATTCTTTGTAAGTCCGTGTTTGGGTCCAGGCAGTGTATACAGACTTCCCGCGTTCCCTGCGGGTCCCCCTGGTCATACATTCCAATGTATAGGAAGAGGGAACTGCATGGGACCTTTCTTGCTTGATCAGGACAGGGGTAGGTGTATATACTTGGTTAATGATGGTTCGACTTTTTCTACTATATTTATTGCATTCATATGCATTGCCTATCACTGGTATAATTGGTGTTTGGTTGCATCCTCTAGTTTTTTAGGGGCTGGTTGGGTATGTTTGTGGTTTGTACCTTCTGGATTCCTATGATATTGATCTGATGGTGGTTAGGTTTTGGCTTACACATGTTTGATGTTAGTTCTCCCTGACCTTGGGTAGTTAACTTCTGTAGCATAACTTCACTTGTGAGTAGGTTTTTGGGTCTGTGCCTCCATGTATGTTCTATGACTCAATTTCCTCACTTTTGTATCCTACTTCTTCTCTCTTCTTGCTTGTATTATCATGTTATATATCTTGTTTAGTTACTTGTATTATACTTACCTTATTTACATGTTGTGTATATTTTTGTTTTCTTTGGAGCTTAGTGGACCATGCCTACTGTGTATCGCTTGTTGCTACTCATACTACACTTCTGCACTTTAGAAATCATAGTACGAGTTCTTGCAGGTTCTTTGGATCTCATATGGAGTAGCTTTGAGCTTCAGAGACTGATAATGCTCAACTACACTTCATCCAATTCAAAGTGATGGTGGTTACAATCTGGTATAAACCCAACGATGAGTTGGGGTCGACCCCACAGGGAGTGATACGGTAGAGAATTCAATTACGAAGTGAAAGTAGTGTTCTAATCGATTGTAGAGGTAAATATTTCCTAAAAAGTTAAAGTAAATTACAGGGTTTTACAAGTATTGTCAATATGGGGGATTCGAGTAAGCAATTAACAACTACGAAAACAGGGGGTAATCAAGTAGAGAGGGATCCTTGGGTATGTGATCGATTTAGTGCCAATTTCGCTAAATGGGTGGTTAACATTTACTAAAACTCGTTGAATCTTAGTGGGTAGGCTAGGCTTTTAGATATAATAGCCATCTCTCTATCAACTATCATGAATCGAGCGAGTTCTGTCGAACCTCGACGAGCATAATAATTATGAACAACCCACAACCTCAATTAATCTACTCTTTCGAGCTAGATTGGTACGATCAAATTTAGACTCACTTTCTCAAGCTTAATTAACAATAACCCAATCATTACAATCATTAATAGATAGTTTTAATCCTGAAAGCTCTTTCTCAAGCAAGCCTAGAATACTAAACTATAACTGTATTTGCAAATACACTTCATGAATTAAAACACAACTATCAATCAAACCCACTTCAAATCAATAATTAAATCAGTAAATTCAAACACCCATAAGCTAATTGAAACGTTAAATCACATAATCACACCCCTAAGAATAGGGGTTTTAGCCACATATCATAAAAAGCAAAAAATATGTTACAAACTATGTTTTCCATCAGCTGGGTATCAAATTGCAAATTTTCACAATCCTTTAAATCAACTTAAAATCAAAACCCGACTTTAAATTCTACACAAAAAAATACTAAAAACAGTGTTTGGATAAAAAAACCAAAGTTAGAATGTCTGGGAACTGTGTCAAAACATCAAAACTCCCGTACTCCTTTTTTTAAAACCACATTTATAGTCTTCCAAATTCTTATGTTTAAGACCGATCGGCGGAGTATGTCGAGCATCACCGACTCGCCGAGTGTGCCTCTCATCGCCTTCTTCGCTTGACTTTTCATCGTCCTTTGCTGTAGCTTTATGCGATCCAGGTCGGGCTCACCGACCTCTTCGGCAATGTACCAAATCTTCCTTCATCTCACCTTTATAGTTTGCCTTTTCACCAATAATTCTGTAACTTTGGGTAATCAGGATCTCCATCGCCGATCCATTCGGTGCTTCACCGAGTTGCACACTCCATCGGTAGGTTGGCTTTTTCCAAGGGGTAGCCTTCTGAAACATTTGGTGAGCTGAAGAGACACTCGGCAGTTCACCGAGTGGTCTTGGCAATCATCAGCCTTGGTTTTCTTCAGTTTTTTTTCCAGCTTTCTGCTCCTTTTTGCTTGGTAGTGTCTTTGCCTTGCTCTTTTGCCTTCATTTATGCAAATTAACACTTTTACATTAGTTTATAGCATAAAATAGGCATTAAGGACACTAAAACTATGAATATTAAGTCCTAAATGAGTTCAAATGCCTGTCTCATCAGAGACTTGGGTGAGCTCCTAGCGTTCGAAGTTAGCAGTTTCCATCTATTTTGTCTAGGCTTGTAATGACTCGCAAAATGGTAGGATGAACTAGAGCCTAAGCATGGGGGTTAACGTCAAGAATTAAGGGCAAGGGTTGAATGTTTTGGGTGTAGGCCATGGTTTGGGAATCTAGGCTACCTAAAATTTACCCTAACTACTGCCTCCCTAGACCATGAGGGTCTTCACGACATGTGGTTGTCACCACGAACCGTGGTGCCACCCATGGTGGCTAGGTAGTATGCACTTGTTTGGTGCCAAGTCAAGGCTCCCCTTCACGAGCCACTTCACGACTCATGGTCATGACCACGGGCCGTGGGAAGGCTCGTGGGGTGGCCTTAGCTTGGTGGGAATGGTACATGATTGTGGAGGCTACTGCCCCATAGACCACGAGCACCACCACGAGCCATCGTGCCCTTGACGGTCCGTCAAAGTGGGCGTGAAGCTCACTTGGGCTCAAGGGAGGCAAGCATAACCAGGACTCGTGGTGTTAACCATGGATCTAGGAACTTCCGTTGTCTTACCTTGGCCTTCGAGGGCTTGGCAAGGTTTGGAGGCACACTGCCTAGGGGACCACGGGCTCCACCACGAACCGTGGTGCCCCTCACGATGTAACACCCCTAAATATTAACCAAGAGTCGCATGTCGATATACCATTGCTTAATTACTACAATATGTTTTACTCTCATTTTGGGAACTTGAAATGTTGTGATAATTGCTAACTTGCTTAACATAAATTGTGATCATAATTTAAGGTGTTGTATTGGGGTATTTTCGTAATATTATAATTAGAATTAAGTATATCTTAAAAGGGAGGTGAGGGATATACATATAGGTATATATGTATGCTTTTTGGGCAGCCCCTTATGGTGACAGCTGTACAGGTGATAAGTATCACTTTTGTGACTATATATTTTCACACCTCCTATAATTAATTTCGTTTCCCTCAAGTCTAAGAACACTAGAAACTTAGCTTAACAGATTGTTCTTCAAAATCACAAGAGAAAACTTGGCCCTTTTGGCTGGAATTCGAGAACACACACTTCTTTTTGGTAAGTGACGAAATCTGTTTATGAGCGAGCTGGTTAGTGTTTGGTATTTTTTGCATATCTCTTTCTCTAGAACTTGGTTTACAGTGAATAAATATGTTTTGGAAATCTAATTCGTAGACCTACAACTCCTATGTTTATGTAAAACTCTAATTTAGCAGTTATTGATTCGGAATATGGGATGCAACATAGGACAAGTTCTGTCCAGATTTTGAAAATTCAAATCCTGTATGGACAACTATTAGTGTTTTGAGTGTATAATGTTGTACAAAATAGATTTTGCGGTGATTCTTTTTTGTTTGCAACCTGAAGAGAGGTACCTACATCTTTCATGAAGGTTATAAAGTCTAGTTTTGCAGTTTTCCTTTTCAAATCTAAGTTGTGACATAAGGTACAAGGCTGGCCAAAATCACTGTTTTGGGAACATAGTCGTATTTGTACAGGCTAAGCATACTTGTAATGATAATCCTGTTTTACATCAATGTTATTGAACTTCTATGAATTAAATAAGTTATTTAATTGTATTTTTAAGGTTGTATATACTCGTGAACAAGTTGAGGACCTTGAAACGTTGGGTGGTCTACGGTCTGAACTCCCGAAGTTGTGTTGGACTGTTTTTTTGCTAAAGCACTGAGGTTTGTGTATAAACTTGTACTTGCACTCTCTTCACTGCTGGTATATCTAAAAGTTGATCTTGGTACCTTGGTTACCTCTTGTCACTTTGCATTATCGTGTTGGTATCCTTCAAGACGTTAAAGATGCTTGTGTAACTCTCCCACTTGTACGGATTGTTTGATCACTTGGCACTCTTGTTGGGACCTTGTCCTTCTAGTGGCTGTAACTTTGTCACTATTGGCATGCCTCTTGATTCGGATCATTTGTCATCTTGACTCTGGATTTTTAGTCCGTCTTAAGAATGGAAGTTGTCCATTTTAAGTACGAACTAGAAATCCATTTTAAATATTGTTCTTCTTTCTCTTGACTTGATTTATTTATTATGTTCAATTATGCTGCCCATGACTTGAAAAAGTTGACTTGGTGAATCTGAGGGTTTTGAACCTATAGTTTTTGCACCACTAAGCTATATGCTTAGCAATAGTTGTTTCTATCATAGGGAATGATCGGGTGGATGCATGAAGCTGGCCATTGGAGATGGAAATTTTGAGAGCCTTAAGGAAGATCACATTTGCATATAGGCATCTATATTTTGTATAAACCCTGGGACTTGTAAAAATGATCTATGTGTTGTATATTTACATGAAATTTTGAGGACTAATTTGATCATGTCACCATGGGTTGTAATATAAGTATGCCTCTATGTTTTGTTCTTTTGGGGTGTGTAAGCCTAAGTCCTGTAATATATTAAATTTACCACTAATTTTGAATGATTGTGTGAAGCATGAACCACCTAGTTTGGGTACTCGGAAGTTAGTAATATTCTTTTTATATAATTTTTGCTAGTGTGAGGACAATATATGCAAAAATCTCGTGAGTTATTGGCTTATATTATTTCGAAAGGTTCGCTACAAGTGTTGGTATCAGTGCCTAGGTTTGTTGTTCTAGGACTTTTGCTGTGAATTACTTGTATGCTTGTTCGTATTTGAAAAAGGTTCTATTTGGATTATTTGTTCACTTACATGGTTTATAATATTTTTATCGCATGTAGAGTGCATATGCATCATGTACATGTCCCTAATGCAATGTGATTTTCCCTTTTGAAGGACTTAAGTTATGGCCTCTTCTTTTGACCGATCTATGGAAGTTGATCGTGAAGGTTCGGGTACCTTTGTGCCCTAACCACATGCACTAGAAGAGGTTGGAGAACCTTTCTCGAATCAATATGTTCCCCACACTAGTGTGTCTGAAGTGGGAAACCATCAGGGTGTAAGAGCTGGTTCACATCCTCACATGAGTTGTAGTACTCAAGCCATGAATCCTCCTTTTCATCAAATGGCAGAATTCTTCCACCGCATGGCTGAAGCGATGCATGATCCCAACGTGCTTAACTTTGAGAAAATGAGGAAAATGGGTGGAGTGGAGTTTGAAGGCATCGTTGATCCGACGGATGTTGAACAATGGCTGGAGCGCATGGAGAGGGTATTTGAGCTGTTAGAGTGTTCAGATGTTGCCAAATTTAAGTATGCTATATCACTATTACAAAGGATGCTTATGATTGGTGGGTAAGTGTTCCAAATACCAAGATAAAACCTCCTGTTCTTACTTGGGATGATTTTCTTAGGGAATTTCGTATGAAGTATGTCCCACCTGCTTATTGTGATGCAAAGAGAAAGGAGTTTTTGAATTTAAGGCAACGAGGCATGTCTATTGTTGAGTACCAACAAAAGTTTCTAAGGCTCTCTCATTATGCTGGGGGTATTATTAAAGAGGAAAAAGACAAGTGCAGGAAATTTGAAGATGGTTTAATTGATTCCATTAGAAAGAATGTGGCGATCCTACAACATGAAAACTTTTGTAAGTTAGTGACTGCTACTTTTACTTGGGAACAACTTGATAAAGAAGAAGCTAGTAAAAATGAAAACAAATTCCGGAAGCCTAGACCAGATTTTGGGGGTCCATCAAAAAGGGGAAGGTTTGATAACTCTAAGGCTGGTAGTGATAATAGGCCACCGCAACAAAAGCAAAACAGATCGGAATTTTCTACAGCTAGCACTCCAAATTATGGCCAATGCAAGCCTCGTGTTCCCACTTGTCCGCAATGTGGAAAGAATCATTATGGTACTTGCAGGAGAGCTTCTGGTGCATTTTTCAATTGTGGGAGCTTTAATCATAAAGTGAAGGATTGTCCTAATCCTAATAATGCTCCTTCCTTGAAAATTGAAGGTTCAGTTCAGAAGCCTTTTATTAATCCTCCTCAAACTAATAGAGGTGCAAGACCTAAAAATCCCCAAGAAGCAAGTACAAGTGGAGCTAATCAAGCTAGTGGACAAAGGGCTAGTGCACACACTTATGCTATGAGGCAGAGGGATGAGCAAAATGGACAAGACGTGGTTGTTGGTAAATTTCACTTATTTGTCTTCTGTGTGTTTACACTGTTTGATCCTGGTTCTACACATTCCTATATTTTTTTATCACTTGTTCTTCCTGAAAATGTTGCATCTATGAGACTTAATTATGATGTGCTGAAAGTCCTTTGGTTTATCAAGTTGTGTGTAATCGAATTTATCATGATTTTTCCTTTGTGATTTAAAACCTAGTCTTCCCTGCTGATTTGATTGAAATGCCCTTCAAGGATTTTGATGTTATTAGAGGAATGTATTGGCTTCATAAATATCATGTAGTGGTAGATTGTAGGTCAAAGCATGTGACCTTTAAAGATCCTACATTTTCACACATCTTTGTACAAGGTGAAAGATCATTGACATCTAGTATTATTTATGCGGCCTTGGCAAGAAAGTTGATGCGTCAAAGTTGTGGGGCATACCTTGCTCACATAGTTGATACACGGTTGGAAAGTCCTTGTATCAAGGACATACCTGTTGTATGTGATTTTCCAAAAGTCTTCCCAGAAAACCTTCCTGGATTGGCCCCGGAAAGAGAGGTGGAATTTCCAATCGAGCTTATTCATGGATCTACCCCTATTTCTATCACTTCTTATAGAATGACTCCAGCAGAATTAAGGGAATTGAAATCTCAATTGCAAGAACTTCTTGAGAAAGGTTTTATTTGACCTAGTGTTACTCCTTGGGGAGCCCCTATTTTTTTTCGTAAGGAAGAAAGATGGGACTCTTAGGCTTTGTATTGACTATAGACAATTGAGCAGAATAACAATCAAGAATAGATATTCATTACCAAGGATCGATGATTTGTTTGACCAACTGAAGGGTGCTAAAGTATTCTCAAAGATTGATTTAAGGTTGGGATATCACCAACTACGTGTTAGAGAGAAAGATATATCAAAAACTACTTTCAGAACTCGGTATGGTCATTATGATTTCTTTGTGATGCCATTCGGATTAACAAATGCTCCTGCGGTATTCATGGATCTAATGAATCGAGTATTCAAGCCTTATCTTGATCAGTTTGTGGTTGTTTTTATAGATGATATTTTAATATTTTCCAGAAGTAGAAGGAACTTTATGCTAAACTTTCCAATTGTGAATTTTGGCTTGATGAAGTGACGTTTCTAGGACATGTTGTATCAGCCGAAGGCGTGAAGGTGGATCGTAGTAAGATACAAGCAGTTGTTGAATGGAGACCTCCCAAAAGTTCAACCGAGGTAAGAAGGTTTTTAGGCTTAGCAGGATACTACAAAAGATTTGTGAAAGGCTTTGCCACTATCGCCTCTCCTTTGACTAAGCTATTGCAGAAGGAAGTAAAGTTTATTTGGGATGACAAATGCCAAGAGAGCTTTGAAACTCTCAAATCCTTGTTGACTCAAGCACCTATACTTACTCTACCAATTGAAGGGAAAGAGTATATAGTATACAGTGATGCTTCTCACAATGGTCTAGGATGAGTTTTGATGCAAGAAGGGAAGGTTATTTCTTATGCCTCTTGGAAATTAAAACTGCATGAATTGAATTATCCTACTCATGATATTGAACTTCCTGCTGTAGTGTTTGCTTTAAAAATATGGCATCATTATTTGTATGGAGAGAAATGTCTTATATTCACTGATCACAAGAGGTTAAAGTACTTGGGTACTCAGAAGGAGCTAAACCTTCGACAATGTAGATGGCTTGAACTCATCAAGGATTATGACTGCATGATTGATTATCATCCAGGTAAAGCCAATGTGGTTGCAGTTGCCTTAAGTCAAAAATCCATCGCAAGCATTTCCTTGAGTCCTTTACCCTTGATTCTTGAGTTAAGAGCCATGAATGTTTATGTTACACCTGATTCAAATGGTTCAGTTATTGCTAATTTGAAAGTAAAGCCAATATTACAACAGGTGAAGGAAGCACAAAAGATAGATGAGAAACTTGTAAAACTGACCAAAGAAGTTCAAAATGGGGAAAAGCTTGATTTTACATTACCAAAGAATGGTGTCTTATTTTATTAGAACAGATTATACGTCCCTAATGATGACAAATTGAGGAGAAAAATACTGAATGAAGCACATACTTCACCATATGCAATGCATCCTGGAGGTACAAAGATGTACCAGACCATCAAAGAACATTATTGGTGGAATGGTATGAAGAGAGACATTACGGAGTTCATTTCCAAATGTTTGGTTTGTCAACAAGTAAAGGCAGAACATCAGGTCCCAGTTGGTTTACTACAGCCCTTGTCGATGCAGAAATGGAAATGGGAGAGAATAACTATGGACTTTGTTTCTGGACTTCCTCGCACCCAAAGAAATCATGATGCAATATGGGTGATTGTGGACAAACTAACCAAGAATGCTCACTTCTTAGCAATTAGGATGGATTACTCACTTGAGCGTTTAACCGAATTGTACATTAATGAGATTGTAAGACTACATGGGATACCTATGTCTATTGTATATGACCGAGACCCAAGGTTTACATCCAGATTTAGGGGTAGCATGCAGGAAGCTTTGGGTACTAATTTGAAATTTAGCACTTCATTCCATCCTCAAACAGACGGCCAATCGGAAAGAGTGATACAAATTTTGGAGGATATGCTTCGAGTTTGCATTATGGAGTTTGAGGGTAGTTGGGACAAACACTTGGCCTTGATAGAATTTTATTACAATAACAGTTATCAATCGAGTATTGGAATGCCTCCCTCTGAAGCCTTGTATGGAAGGAAATGTCGGACCCCTCTTTGTTGGAGTGAAGTTGGTGAAAGAAAGCTTGTTGGTCCTGAAATTGTGCAACAAACAGAGGACAAGGTAAAAATTATCAAGGATCATCTACAGATTTCTTCGGATAGACAAAAGTCGTACGCTGATCTTAAAAGGTGTGACTTTGAATATCAAGTGGGAGATAAAGTATTTTTAAAGGTGTCTCCATGGAAAAAGATTATGAGATTTGGCCAAAAAGGAAAACTTAGTTCCCGATTTATTGGACCTTATGAGATACTTGAAAGGGTTGGACCAATTGCATATAAATTAGCTTTGCCACCGGAGTTGGAGAAGATCCACAATATCTTTCATGTTTCTATGCTCAGAAGATATTGTTCTGATCCATCACATGTTCTTCTAGTTGAATCTATTGAGGTTAATCCTGATTTGACGTATAATGAAGAACCTATCCGAATTGAAGCTCGAGAAGTAAAGCAACATAGAAACAAGAGAATTCCCTTAGTGAAGGTACTTTGGAGGAACCATTCTGGAAAAGAAGCCACATGGGAAAGAGAAGAAGACATGAGGACCCAGTATCCGCACTTGTTCCGGCACTAGTTTAAGGTGAATTTCGAGACAAAATTTCTTTAAGGGGGAGAGAGTTGTAACACCCCTAAATATTAACCAAGAGTTGTATGTCGATTTACCGTTGCTTAATTACTACAATATGTTTTACTCTCATTTTGGGAACTTGAAATGTTGTGATAATTGCTAACTTGCTTAACATAAATTGTGATCGTAATTTAAGGTATTGTATTGGGATATTTTCGTAATATTCTAATTAGAATTAAGTATATATTTAAAGGGAGGTGAGGGATATACATATAGGTATATATGTATGCTTTCTGGGCAGCCAACTTTTGTTTGGGAAGCCCCTTTTGGTGACAACTGTACAGGTGATAAGTATCAGTTTTGTGACTATATATTTTTACACCTCCTATAATTAATTTCGTTTCCCTCAAGTCTAAGAACACTAGAACTTTAGCTTAACAGATTGTTCTTCAAAATCACAAGAAAAAATTTGGCCCTTTTGGCTGGAATTCGAGAACACACACTTCTTTTTGGTAAGTGACGAAATTTGTTTCTGAGCTGGGTAGTGTTTGGTATTTTATGCATATTTCTTTCTGTAGAACTTAGTTTACTGTGAATAAATATGTTTTGGAAAGCTAATTTGTAGACCTAGAACTCCTATGTTTATGTAAAACTCTAATTTAGCTGTTATTGATTCAGAAAATGGGACGCAACATAGGACAAGTTCTGTCCAGATTTGGAAAATTCAAATCCTGTATGAACAACTGTTAGTGTTTTGAGTATATATTGTTGTACAAAATAGATTTTGCAGTGATTCTTTTTTGTTTGCAACCTTACGAGATGCACCTACATATTTTATGCAGGTTATAAAGTCTAGTTTGACCGTTTTCCTTTTCAAATCTAAGTTGTATCATAAGGTACTAGGCTGGCCAGAATCGCCGTTTTGGGAGCATAGTCGTATTTGTACAGGCTAAGCTTACTTGTGATGATAATCCTGTTTTGCATCAACGTTATTGAACTTCTATGAATTAAAGAAGTTATTTAATTATATTTTTAAGGTTGTATATACTCGTGAACAAGTTGAGGACCTTGAAACATTAGATGGTCTACGGTCTGAACTCGCAAAGTTGTGTTGGACTGTTTCTTTGCTAAATTACTAAGGTTTGTGTATAAACTTGTACTTGCACTTTTTTCATTGCTGGTATATCTAAAAGTTGATCTTGGTACCTTGGTTACCTCTTGGCACTTTGCATTGTCGTGTTGATATCCTTTAAGACGTTAAAGATGCTTGTGTAATTCGCCCACTTGTACGGATTGTTTGATCACTTGGCACTCTTGTTGGGACCTTGTCCTTCTTGTGGCTGTGACTTTGTCACTATTGGCATGCCTCTTGATTCGGATCATTTGCCATCTTGACTCCGGATTTTTAGTCCGTCTTAAGAATAGAAGTTGTCCATTTTAAGTACGAACTAGAAAGCCACTATTAATATGGTTCTTGGTTCTCTTGATTATTGGGCTTTGACCCTTCTTGATACATGGCATCAGCCCTTCTTAATACATGCATGTGCTTGGTGTGATGACATGATGTATATATTGGGCGAGCCTTGTTATTGAATCTCTTGGAAAATGGTGCTATGAGCGTTCTTGACATTTGGATCTCTAAATATCGAACTTGATACTCTTTATATATTGTTTACTTGATTTATTTATTATGTTCAATTATGCTGCTCATGACTTGAGAAAGTTAACTTGGTGAATCTGAGGGTTCTGAACCTATAGTTTTTGCACCACTAAGTTATATGCTTAGCGATAGTTGTTTGATACCATTTTTTGGTGCGGAATTGGTAGTTGAGGAATTCATGGAAGTATTAGTGTGGTAGGTGGTAGTGTGGTAGGTGAGTAATTTATTTTAAAGATTTTATTATAATTTATTATAATATTCATGGTAAAATATAATAATATTTATTGTAATATTCTTCCGATAGTTGTTTTAATCTGAATATTTCATTAATATTATTTAT